>CAXIVC010000179.1:0-29350 GCA_964035585.1 Polytrichum formosum | reverse complement strand
GTTCTCTGCAGCAGCGCCTGGGTGCCTCGCAATGTGGCCGTGCCTATGCTGCTGCCCATGCCGCTAATCGCCTCTCGCATTCATCGTGCATCAACCTGTTGTCATGAGCCTTGCTTGGACCTATGCTGTGTGGGGGACGCTTGAAGCATCAAGCTGCGCTGAGCATGTGATGCTCTCTGTGGCCTCTGATAATGCCCTGGGCCTGTGTTCCGGTCTCAAAAGCTGACAGCGCGTTGCAGACAAGCCAGGTTGCCGATCTGGATCTTCAATGCTTGTTGCTCCTGAAGCTGGACTTGACACGGTGTCAATGCTCCGCTCCGGACTCATCGATAACACTGCTGCAGTGTTCCTGCTCAGGCGGCCTCTGCGTTCCTTCTGGCCACAAGATCAGAGCCGTTAGGTTTTTTCCTCATCATCGAACGAGCATCCAGTGTAGCACCGAGAAAGCACCCTAGCTATGATGTAGCTTGAACAGAGTGGCTGCAGTGCTGTGGCCATGCTGAGAATCACGTTCAAGCATCTCCCGTCAGCATCAACAGGTCAAGCTTGTGGCGCGAGTTTCAAAAATTCATAACCAACAGGAGGCACGCTTTTTTCGTTTCGGCACGGCAATTGCGGACAGACAACAGGCTACATTGAAGAAGATACTCGACTATCATGATTCGGTGCTGGCTAGTGCTCACGGCACTGCTGGCGCTACTGGGCAGAGCGCAGTCTGGCACAGTGCAGCACGTATGTCCTTTGTGTGTGCAATGAGCTCCGTGCTGTCAGCGCTTGCTAAGTCTCTCACTGCTTGCTGAGTGGGCTGTATCGGCTCTGTTGCAATGCGGTGGCTGATCGTACTGCATGCTGTGATGTTGTCTTGGTGTGCGCCGCTGTGGCTCGTGCTCGCGCAGCTGTTCGGCAACGCTGACTACGCGATTGGCAATAGAGCACAGCAGCTGGTTAAGCTGAAGCTCCAGTACAGCTGGTGCAATGAACAGTTCAAGAGGAATAGCTCAGGTAACACGCCATGGTACGAGCATGAATGCCGCAGAAGGCGGTGACAAGCATCGCTCGGCACATACCTTGGCCGAGCTCACATGCGTTTCGGTTTCGTGCATTGCTGCAGTATGTACGGCAGCAGGCATCATCACTGCTGCTCTGGACACACAACTATCTTTGATGCAACGAGCACTTCAGGGCGGGCGCCGCCAAGAACTCCAGCATGCAGCGTCTGAAGTGTGTTTACTTGCACAGGTACACCTTTTGCATCTGAGCGCGGTGGCGATTTCCTGCTGTGTTTCTTAGTGTGAATGTCCCTGTGCTAGTACCTTTCGCCGTCTTCGCTTGCTGGCAGCTGGCAAGCAAGTTGGTACGCTTGACAGATCTTCTGTGTCGAATGCTGATCACATGTGTGCTTGCGCCGTGCGGCGTGCGATTCGGCGCTCACAGGCGGCCACTGCAGTAACACATGTGCGGAGCGATGCAGCGCAGGCTGAGCTTAAGACGCAGCAGCGCTTGAAATCCGTTAAGGTACTACGGCTTGTGTTGAAGTCGGCTGGACTCGTCACTATCGACCCAGAGCATATGCAATCACCGCACTTGTTCGTGTCGCACATGACTGTTCGCTGCGTGTGCTGCGCTGCGCGCGCACACTCGATGACTCTGTCATGAAGCCCACACTCTTATTGTTAACTCGAATTGTCCATTGCAATGCGCGTTGCCTTGCAAGCAGGGCACAGCAATGGCGGCCGTTACTGTGCTGCAGGACGTGTACTCTATGGCATGGGCTGCACAGAGAAAGGAGACTGCTCACCTATCTACTCAACTGACTCAGGTAAGCCCAACAAAGTGCAGGGTGCCGAAAAATGGAACCCACATGCAATCTGCATGCGATACAGTGCAGCAAAAAGCTGTCTCAGACATCGTTTCTATGAGTATGCACAGCATGCTGGTGACATGTACTTCCGCTACTCAAGACGTTTGCTCGTCCGCGCTTGCCATCTATAGTTCGTGCGCTGCTGCGCGCTTGTGGATCGGCGACGTCAAGCCGTGTGTCATGCTGGTGCTGATTTTGTGATACCGTCATCACAGTGCAACAGCAGTGTGACAGAGCTGCATGCAGTGGCCAACGTTACTGCCACAATTCTGGCTACAGCGCAAGCCATAGCTGCTGATGCTGTGTCTGCGAGAGCAACAGCAGAGAAGAGCCTGCACTCAGCACAGCAACAACATGCCTCAGAGGTTAGTATACATCACATCCTGTTAGCTTGAGTGTACATAGCCTACGGCTCGTTGTCGAAGCCTAGTGCGTTTGCTTTGTGTCAAGAAGTGTGCTCTCACCGTCTATACAATGCGTGCAGCATAGATGTCTCACGTGAGTTTGCATGCGAAGTGACTGATGCTCAGACGTTGCAGTTCAGTCGTCGAGCGATTGAGGTGTGCGTCTGACCGTGCGACTGACATGAAATTGCAATCGTGTATTTGGTGTCTAACTTTTCACACCTACATCATCTGCAGCTAGCCAATTGTACCTCTAGTGCGGCTGCTGCCAAGAAGGCGTACAAACAGGACTTGGACGCACAGGTACAGAAAGCTCAAGCACACACGTACACATGCGTTCTTTGCATACAACGGACCGATCATCGACCTCGTGTTTGTCAGATCACGAATACATCTAACCACATCAGCTGCATGTTTGGCGTTCGATCCACTACGCTATGCATGTCACTGACACGTGTCGACAGCATACATGACTACAGCACAGCGTCTGTGAATGACCTGTGCATTCGAGCGATGTGAGCTTGCAAATACGCTTTCCACAGAGCAAGCTTGCACTCATGAACTACATTCGCTTTCCCTTGTATACATGTGCATGCCTCACGCGCACTCGTGTGTGTGCTTGCTTGCGCTCACAGGCTACACGCCTGAAACAAAAGGCTGAGCAAGACATGGCCAAGGCCGATGCTGACTGGCGGACTAAGCTTGCGGAGCAAGATCAGCTGTGCAACAAGTCCCTTGATACTCAGGTTTCCAAGCCCTACATGTAGACCTGCATAGCCGCTTGACCACATGCTCTGCCATACGAGAGCATGCACAGTTGGTGTGGATCGGTCAAGCCTTCACGTGGTTTGCGTATGCGCTCACCGACAAGGTTGTGGCTGCGTGTGACAGAGCTCCACTTGTCCATGTTACACATCGGAGGCAGTCGTCACACGAGCATGCGTCGCAGCTTGTGTACACATCAGAACATCACGTCGGTGCACATATGTGCGTTGAAAAACAGGCCTTACGGCAGGGTGTACTTTGTTCCCAAAGCAGCCTGTATGTTCTGTGTGCGAGTGCAGAACAAAGCTGTCTATGTACACATATACGAATCACCTACTGCGGTACACGTTGTTACTCAGGCGTACAGTCCATTGATCTGATCAGTAGCATTTTTCGCCTCCGTATGTCGCTCTGTCATATGCTGTACTGCAGAATGAGACCTGTGCCGCTACTGCTGCTGATGTGGCAACAATGCATCAAAGTGAAGTGCTCGCGCTCAAGGGGGTGATTGAGAAACAAAACGACACCATTGTGGCCATCAAGCACAACAACAGTCAGCTGCACAAGATTAATGCTGCTTTGGACGCCCACGTAACAGGTGATTGTCGATATCTGTTCACAGCCAGCGTCTCGCACCTTTGTGTACATCTTGCTTGCGCTCGCCATCCTGCGAGTGGTCAATTTGCGCCTGTACATATGCCTGTGTTAGCCTGTGTTCTCACCAAAAGCTTAAGGCTTGTCAGTCACTCACGCGCATGTGGTGATATTTTCAAACTGAGTTTTGGTCTTGAATAATGCAGCTTGCTCAACGTTCGAGGACTTCACGCATATCCAGCAAACAAGCAACCCGTGCTGTGTGCATGCGTGTGTATACGCCTGCACGTGTGTGCGATTTAGCCTGCTTGTGACTTTGTGCCAGTCCCGCTAGACTTTCGTGGTGGGTTTCAAATATCACGCTTGTCGGATACAGCTGTCACAACGTGCGACTTGTTCACTGAGCACTCAGTACGAACGCGCTGTTGTTCTTGCACCTGTCGTCTGCACATCAATGACTATTGTGTCTTACAGTTCTGACTGCTGAGCTTGGCACTGCGACTGCTACAGTCCTTGGGCTCAACGCGACGGTAAGCATGTGAACATTGCTTGCACAAGTGTATCCTCTGACGCTGTGTATATATGTGTGATGAAGCAAAGTGAACGCTGCGACTTTGCATGAATACTTGTCGCATACAGCGAGCTTTCTTGTCCTTCACTTGCGTCTGTTACAGTCCATCACAGGTGCGCATGTGCTGCGTGACAACCACTCATGTTTCTGCTGTGGACTTTGTTGCGTGACAGGTCGAGAACCAGCAGTCGACCACCACAGCTCAGAACTCTACGATAGCCAACATGACTACTGCCTATCAGGTTTGAATACGACTCATGTTCAAGCTGTGTAAGTCTTTGTGCGTTCATGACCCAGCATGTACACGACAACAGCGTACCGTGTTAATCTTCCTCTGCATGCGGAGGATCCCTCATCGTGCCGATTCATCACACAGTTAACAAGTCGTCTAGTCACGATCAGGTATACGTGGTTCGTGTGTCTTGAGCAAAGCTGTATATTGCAGACCATGTGCATGCTTCTGAGCACATGCGCTATGTTACGTATGTCTCATGCTACAGCTAGCTCGCAAGCTCAACAACGCTCATGTTATGTTGCATGTATCCGTTGTTGCATGTGTGTACACAGGCCCTGAGCAATCAGTATGAGCAACAGGTGAAGAGTTCAGAGGACTTTAAGCTGCTCATCGACACAGTCTTACGCATGGTTGCGTGCTGCGTCATAATGGCTGCACTGGTCTTCTTGGCTGATGTCTTCACGCTATGGCTCACTTGGCGACGACTAGCTGCAGTACTAATGAGTGCTGTGGCTGTGCTATTGACTCTGAGTGTGTTGAAGACCTATACACCAGGCGTCGTGCAGGTATACGCATACACGAACATGGAACCATTGCTTTACACGTCATGACTCGCATTACTCGTCTCACATTGTGAGTGTAGCGAATCTTGTCCATGCTTCAAGATGTGCGTGTACATCGTGGCGCAATATATGCTGTTGCGAGGGTGCACCTAAGCGTCAAGGTGTCACATGAGATGCACGACAGTATAATTCACACATCGATGTCATCAGCGACGGCTCGTAATGTGTGCTTGTGTGTATGTGTGGTGTGTGCCTTCGCTTTGTGTGATGTTGAACAGCTTGTGACGCAAGAGGGCATGATCATTCTCAATGCTCTATGGCAAGCATGCATGGCCGTAGAATGGAGCTCCGTTCTTCGAGTGATTGCACAAGCATGCTTTGCCATCGGCATTGCTGCAGTACTCGCCAAGACTATAAGGATTGCACTGTGCTACATCAAAGATACCACAACAGCAGCATGGTCTTATATCAAGCAACGACCAGCGATGTACAGTCTGATGCGCTGTCTGATTGGCATTGTAGCGGTATCCATGGTGGTGATGATCATCTGTGCTGTGATGTGGGCACCTGAGGTTGAGGTACATGCACATAGAAATGAACATTCTCTGTACACTTTATTGAGCAAGACACATCTATCGGCAATATGTGCCTTCCACTACAGCACTCGCATGCAATTCGCATGTTGTGTCAGATGACCATCTTGACTACACGTGTAGCTGTACTTGATAGCATGTGATATATCACATGTAATCGGCTCAGTGTCTCAACAAAGTTTGTCTCGTGCCATGCCCCTGGTTTCTGCATTGTTGTTTGCTACATGTGTACATCACCAGGTGTTCACTATGCAGGCCAAGCCAATGGGTGTCATACTGTCACAGCTGAAGTGTGACAACATGGCAGTACATCAAGAAGTGTGCTGCATTGGGTGTCTTAGCCTGTCTGTAGCATACATTGCTCTACAGCTGGCACAAGATGTAGCTTTCTGTCTTATGACTAGAGCAGCGGGAGTGTGGAGATTAGTGAGGAGTGAGTATAAGCGCAAAGTGGTGCAACGCAGTATCTGCGTTGTTCTGTTCATAGCTAGCATTAGCGTCAGCTATGTGATGGCTATTGGAAGCTACCACTCTTCTCATCTCAAGGTATGCACGGAACATTCTTTCTTACGATGTGCATACGATGTGCAAGCTCAATATACGGGTGACCACGACATGCTCGGGCAAGCTCGTTGTCGATCGCGGAGGGTAGATGTTAGTGGTGCGTGTGGTCGCTTGCCTAGGATGTCGCGACTGCACCGCTTATCACAACAGCGCTTGCGTTTTGCGTGTGCTCATATGATGTACTATACTAAGTGGCTTCCGCACACATTGAGGCTCCGTGTGCTCAAACTGGCTCGTGTGACTACGTTTTGTGACACATAATGTTGTGTGCATACCCTTTGTGATCAGTACTACACTATGACTGTCAATACACAAGTGCACCCGCATCAACGCGGATGCATGTTGTTTTGGTCTTATATTACTCCGTTGTCAACACAGGTCTCCCGTAAGCATGTGGTGCATACAATCAACAACATGAATGTAAACAAGGTCATCCTGTACGCCACGCTAGCGTGCGATGCTGTGTACCTGGCTGTGGTTGTGACAAGACTGATTTTCAAGGTCTGTGTGGGCATCTTAGCTGTTGTAGCATCAGCACCAGCAGCAGCAACACGGATCACAACTGCAGTGAATACAACCGTTGCATGCGTCTTTGGAGTTGGCACATGGCTGTGGCGCAAGTTGATTGTCACACCAGTGACAGCAGTCTGCCGCACAGCAACACCAACACCAGCAGCAATTACATGGCTAGTGAAATCCATACATGCCACGCTCAGTCGGGTGTTCTATATGTGCATGGCGACACTAGCAACCTGGATGCTGTATGCTTGGACAGCCATTAAGAACGCCGTAAGATAGATGGTGTCAGCGATTGTCAGTGGTCTTGTGTGGGCACAACAGCGTATCTGCCAGGGAGCTACATGGCTAATCTGCATCTGCATTGCAACACCAGCTGAATGGTTGGTATATGCTTGGACAGCCGTCACGACTGGCGTCAGACAGCTTGTGTCAGCAATCGCTACTAAGCTTGTGTGGGCACAACAGCGCATCCATCAAGGAGTTACATGGCTGTACCACGTCTTCATGCTCACACCCGCAAAATGGTTGCTATACGCTGCAACAGCTGCACGAGACCTCACAGTACGGGCATTCATGGCTGTCATTGATGCATGCTTCTGGACGCCAGCGCACACGATGCATACAGCGCTTATGCAGACCAAGACCAAGATTCACCTTGTAGCTGTCAACACGCTAAGCGCAGTGAAATATGCGCGCAACAGCGTGAGACGTGCTGCAGTCTCGGCAGCGGCTTATATGTGCAGCATGTTTATGGGGATGTGGTGTGCAATCACTGCGGCATACAAGCGTGCATACACAGCTGCTACAGCACTCATCGCTCGTGTACCAGTCTCACAGCGCCGCAATGGTGCTGCTAGCAAGACCGGTCATCCTACAGGTACAAACGCTCATATATAGCGCTTAACATTGCTTGCTTGCTCTTCTACTCACTTTGACTCATGTATGCACGGTCATGTGACAGCGCAGTACAGATCAGCGCTGCTGTATACATGTCGGAGGTCAAGAACAATACTATTGCTTGTTTGAAAGGTCCATGGACGGACTTGTTTTTACGCGCATGCACCAGCTTTCGTGTGACAGCGCGAGCCGGTGTGAGAGCGCGAGACCGTGAGCTTACTATACGTGTGCTGTAGCTTCAACGGCAATCATGATCTTGACTGTGCCCGTGCACTGTGCGTCTGCTCATGTTGTGTGTTTTATATGCAGGTGTCAATGCATCACAGAATGTGCAGCCTATTGACGGCAACACAGAGGGTGCGAGTGATGACAGATCTTGAGAGACAGATGGTACGCATGCACATGCCACTTCATTGCATAGCCTCGTGTAAGCAATGCAGAGTTAGTACATGCGTGCGAGGCTATGTCGCTACACACATCACGGTGCAACATTGAGTCAGTGATTCGGTGTGAACTCAGCAATGTGATTGGGTTGTACTTCAACATGCTTGCATGCTTGTTGCCATGAATATAAGGTGTAGGGGCTACATACGTTGCGCTGCGGACGAGCTCGTGCTCACACCATGTTGTATTGTTCGCTTGCTGTATTGTCTCGCATGTTGGTCACAGACGCAGAAGGTTTGATCAGACGCAATGTTGTACTGAAGCGGTTCAGCACTCCTTTCACCAAACTGCATCTGAATCAGCACATCAGAGAGCACAGCAAGAGTGCAAAACGACAGCACAGCATCAGCACAGAGCGCAGCATGTCTGATTCTGAAGGAGAGACAGCTAGCAACACTTCAGGTAACATGCATTCAACAACAATACAGTGAATAGCTACACTTCTGTTGCCCGTTTCAGTATACTGGACTCATGGTTTCTCGTCCTCTTCGTGTCACGCGCTCTCACGCGCGCGCGCGCGCGCACACACACACACACACACACACACACACACACACACACACACACACACACACACACACACACACTGTAACGCGCTCTCGCGCACACACACACACGCACACGCACACGCACACACTGTATGTAGTCATGTGCTCACGTTGTGTCTGTGCTTTGTTGCTTACATGTTTTGCCCATGACAGAGTCTGGCAGTGACAGCACTGGCACTTCTCCTGAAGCCAAGCGCAAAGGCTCTGTATCCACCCTTCCTGATCTAGCTAAAAATGACCAGCAAGCTACGCCTGTCGAGAGCGCGCACAATGAGCAGACAGCAAATGATAGCATTGTGGGCGGTGTGGTTGGTACGACTGGGCTGAGCGCTTGCGATGAGACCCACACTGCTGACGCAAGGTAAGGCTACCACGCTTTACGTATGTATCATAGGACGATTTGTGTAAGCCAGCGCTTTCATATGACGACACCTGCAGCATGTTGCTTGTTGTGCGACGACTGCACGTTTTTGACTCAACTGCTCAAGCTATGATACTCTCACTGATCATACACAAGACGCCTGTCACACAGTTGCGAACAAATGACTGATCTCTCAAGACCTATGGTGTCCTGTGATCTAGGGTCATCATATGACATCACACAAGCATAGTCTATGGCGCATGGCATGCGACGAGCCATGCATAAGCATCAACATACGCATACTATATGCAACTTCGATCGTCTATGTTCGTTGCTTGGATGGTAATGATGTCCCATGTGTACTATCGATGCTGCTGTTGATGTTGCTGCTGATGTTATACAGTGTGGGGTTTGGTCATGCACTGCGTGAAGGTACTGCAGCTGCCACAGCCAACGCTTCTCGCAAAAAGAAGAAGAACAAGCGCAACAGAAACAAGCGGGCGAATGCTACTGCTTCTACTATTGCTGCTGCGACTACTGTTGATGCTACTACACCTGGTGCCAATGATGCCACTGATGCTGCTGATGCTGCTGCTCCCAACGCAACTGTGACACCCATTGGTGAGACCGCACATGGTACAGATGGCACAGGCAATGACAACAGCAACAGCGATACTGAAGCTGATGCAGCTATGACTGACTCTGCTCTGCCTGAAGCTACTACTGACGATGCAACAAGTGCGAATGATGCTAGCAACAATAGTCTTGACTCTGATGTTTATGGAGCTGAGCTCGATGCTGCTGCCACTGATGCTGCCACTAGTGATGATGCTGCTGCTACTGCTGCTCATGATGGTACCATCGAGGGACATGCAGCAGCTAGCACACAGGTATATGGAGGCTCGATGGTGTGTTGTAGCGAGAGCAGCATGGACTCGGGACTCGCTTAGTTTTCGCACATTCTCACGGTGACGATCGCGCGCGTCAGCTCACACTGTTGCGAATCACTGAATCATCGTACACACTGTCATAAGCTGTGCTGCGAGTTAGCGAAGTGTTCCACACGCTTCTGCATAGCCTTTGTTGACAGTAACATTGCCTCATTGTCTTTGTCCCTCACTCCAACAGGACAGCAACAGTGATGCAGGAACAGTCAACAGCAGCCGCTTCACGCAATCTCTGCTTACATATGAGCAAGCCATGCAAGAGGTGGTAGCACAGTTTGAGCGGTCATCTCACAAGAAGCGCAGCAAGACTAGCGCTGGCTGTGACACGTGGCAGATTCTACTGACCTATGGAGACAAGCAGCGCATCGTCAAAGTCGCTCGTACTGGCGAACTGAAGACGCTTGAGAAGGATGTGCGCAAGGCGTTTGGTATTGAACAAGATACTCCTATCCTTATGAGATGTGCTATCAATGCTCAGGTATACTATACCCATATTCACTGCAACAGCACTTGAATATATCATCCATGTTGACTCGACATTCATGCGCTTGCTGTGTGTGTGAGTCTGCGTGTTATGTCGTCTGGCTTGCGCTGTCATGAGCTACACTCACAGTATGAAAAGCACATGCAGTGTCGTCATTTTACCTGTGTCTTGCTGAGCATATGCGCATACCATGCGACCTGAACTGAATGTAAATTGTGGCATGCATTTGCATGTTGTTGGAGCTTCAATCTCGAGCTCACGTGCGTTTCTCTTGCACATGTTGATGTTGATGCTGTTTATACACGTATGTTTGACAGGTGATAGTGCAAGCGGTTGAACAACTGCGCAACAGATGTCACTTGCTGGTCGAGTCTGCTGTTGATGTAGCGCTAATGGCATACCTACAAGCACATGAAGCACAGGATACACAGGTAACGTCCAGCATGATTACGATGCTTGACTCAGTCGTCTATACGCAGCACAGACAAAGCGTATGCATGCACACGAATGTGCACTTGTCAGCTCATGGTTCTGTATCCGGGTCTATACATCAGCGCGTGTGTCGCTGCAGACAAGTGCGCTCTTCACTTGACACTGTAGCTGCTTGTACTACGTATCAATGCACGCATCGTGGACGATCATTGCTTTGCTGTTCCTATCTGATATCTTGCAGGACGATAACATTGAGCAATCAGAGGTGACCACCACAGAGGATGCGACCTCGACACAACCTGCTGGGGAACCAAAGATGATCACTGTATGGCCCCGCCGCACAACCTGAGCACTTCAGTATGACTGAGAACAGGTCCCACAAGAAGCTCAAGCGTGCTGTCAGGGCTCGCTTCATTTGCCACCAGAGTATACAGTAGACTTATCTGATTATCAGGTACATAAGCACACGCGCATTGCTCTGACTGTGCATACTGACTGCGTCACGTACCATGACGCAACACGACGGAGCGCCATTCACTCATACGCACACCCTTGCACGCGAAAGTAGATTTTTCTGTAAGGACAATGCTCAATCTGAGCTCTCGTGACGGTACCAACGGGCGTGTGTACATATCGTAAAGCTTTTGCGACGGCATCCACGGGTGTGTGCATGTCAATGCAAGCGCTGCATGTTCGAATTATATGTTGCTACACTCTCTTGGTGCTACACTCCTTGGTGTTACATCGTCTCATTCCCCATCACTGACTGGCAATCAATACTCGTGTGACACTCAGACTAGTCGCTTAACATCTTCATCCGTTCTTGTTGTATCTGTCTGCATGCTGTAGATTCTAAGTGAGGGGGCGTCAGAGGGCATGGATGGCAACACACTACTGTGTGTATGCAAGAGCAAGTCTGCTCTCTGTTCTACAGATGCTGCCCTGAACAAAACAGAAGAGAAGACCAGTACGTTTTTTGGATCAATGTGCATTGCCCTGCAAGAGACAGGCGTGCAGTAGTACTAGTGAAGTCAATTGATGATCTGGATAAGATCAAACACAATTGCAGTACTGCTTTAAGATTGCCACTTGGAGATGAAGCTCAGCTGTTCTGTGCCATTGCAGAGGTATTGACTTGTAGTCATACATATTCATACATGTCAGCACACGATCATGATAGCTCACACGCAGTTGCACTAACACGCGTGTGGTACGCTCCATGTGACGCATAATGCATAGCACACGTTGCATGCTCAATGGCTAGTGTGATACGCTGATGTCATTCACAGTATGCAAGGGTGTCTGATAGCTGTCGTGGTCGTATGTAGTCTCACTGACACCGCTACGTGTCAACTGCAATCAAGGCCCTTAGTCTATACCTCACAAACAATGGTTGCTTTGATGCAGTCGATACTGTTACAATGCGCACGCTGCGTGCATGACTTTGTATTCACCTCAACGTTGCTCCATGCTGTATTATTTGCGTGCATCTGTATAACAGACTGAAGTGGTCATTGAAAAGCAGCTGCATCCATGGTGCTCACTCAACGTGACGTACGAGCTCGCAAACCTCGGTGACAATGCAGTGCAAGTCACGTTGGAAGGATTGGTCAATAGCGTGACAAGTGCTACCATGGCACCTCGAGTATTGGACGCGTTGGTATCACAAGGGTGAGCATACATGTATATGCTTTCAGACTTTTCATAATTATCAACTGTCAAGATGTTCGTGTGCTTGCCGTCAAGCAGCTAATACAAGCTAACGCTGTATGCGTGCCCCTAGCAATACGTAGTATACGTGGCTGAAAGATCGGTGACGATTGAAGATTTCACACACACACACACACACACACACACACACACACACACACACACACACACACACACACACACACACACACACACACACACACACACACACACACACACACACACACACACACACACACACACCCCTACACCTCATTGTGACTCATGCATGACTGTCAGTGCATGTTGCTGATATGATTTTCTACTGCACATCTCATTGACGTTCCGATGTCGCTCGTTGATTTTGTGTCCACAGGTTCACTAGCGCAATCCGTGTGCGCGGAGACGGGAGCTGCTACTATAGAGCAAGGGGTATCGCTCTGCTGATATACTGGCTGCAAGATGCACAGTTGTGGACCAAGGATGCAGTGTTGGCCAAGTTCGCTCGGCTGTGTGACCAAGAGACTGATGCCATGCACAAGGCACAGTATGCGCAGCTGTATGCCCGTGTCGAGAATGCATACGAGTAAGTGGACATAAGTCTCATGTGCTCCATTTATCTTGTATATGGCTTTGTATTATCTGCGCTGAGTTATCACAGCATGACCGCTCACTGTCAACGCTCGATGCATGTTAGCACTTCATGGTGTGAGGTGTTCAGATCAGTTGTTCAGGTGTATGAGTACGTGTCACTTCGCGTGCGTCACTTGCATTGCGACTTGGCAGCTGACCTATATGCCTTGCACCTTATGTCTGGTATAGATGATGCGATGCGCATACGTTGTCGCAGTACATGTCTAGTACTGATTGGTTACTGTGTTATGCATGCTTCGATATTCCACACTGCTAATCTTCTGCAGACATGGGCGTTGGATAGTTGACTCGCATGCGCATGGACAGAATGACCAACGCTCAATGCTCGAGCAGATACTCGCCGACATGAATGACCGTTATAGCACAACAGATGCAGCGCTTGTTCGTTGGATGAGACATCTGTTAGTGGCTGAAATAGCAACAGCAGCGACAGCAGGGAACGTGCTTACCAATGGATCAAGCGTGTTTGAGCACGTGATAGTGGACATTGACGTGTTACAGCATGAAGGAGGCGCGACAGCGGCTCTTAACAAGGTAAGACTGTGCCACGTTTTATGTGCTGATGTTTAACACGACGTCTAGCTTGCAAGCGCTCATTTCGATGCAGCATGCCTCATCTGTGGCCCGTGACACCTTGACAACTGTTGCATCGAATGAGTACTGACACGATGGTGTTTACATCTTTTGCTGTTTGCAGGTGTTGACTGATCTGAAGAGAGCCAAGTCGTATATACCTGATACTCTGGCTTGCGTCGACATACTTTGCGGCGAGCTGTACGGGAAGGCGTCTGTCTACAGTGCGAACAACAACAAGTAAGTCATGACCTGTAGCTCGACATAGCTTCGTGGTGTGACACCTATTTGTGTTGCACAGACATGATGTGACTATCGTTGCGCTTGGTGTTCGGGTGATGCTAAGAGCTCTGTTGATTGACCAGGACGGCTCGTGTACGCATTAGGCTGCTGTGACAGTGTGCTCACAACTGTATTCTTACGCTGTGTGTGTTACTACGGTGTGATGCGCATGACTATGATTGCAGGGCACAGCCACTGGTGACTATAGTGGGCTTGGAGCTGCCCTCAATCACACTGAGCGCTGCGCTTCTTTACAGTGGATGTGATGGTCACTACGATCTCCTGCTGCGTTAAAACACTTGAACACCATGCATTAAGAGGCTGTGCAGAACATGCATGCATACGTCACATCTGAGACGATAAGAGCTGGGTAAACTGATGCAAAGCGTGTGGTATCATACATTGAGTTGTTGTCACGCTGTACTCTGCAACAACTCATGCCCTGCAGTAGTAGTAGCAGTCGCTGTCCCACGTTGAGTACGAGAGCACGGAACACACAGCGCACGCAGTACGGACAAAGCGAGCTCGGGTGTAGCATAGAAAACAGCGCGAAACACACAGAGGACAGACATATTGCCGTTTTGTGCATTGTGCTGTGAATGCAGAGCCATCAACAAGTCCTTTACAGCTTCTCAGCAATCACGTTTCTGTGGTGTGTTGCTTGTCGCTTCTTGCGCTGTGCTATCAGGTCCGGGTCACTGCAAGCACATTATCGACAAAACGCTGCACTAGCTTTAAAACTTCACGGTGGTTATCCTTCAGCGTGGTTTGGAGTGCGCAAAAGCAGGAACGGAGGTCACGTGCCCAGAAAAAGAATTCGCAACGAGGGCTGTATGGATAAATCACACGACTCGGAGTGCTCGTTGTACACAGTACAAACAGTGCAACGCGCAACTGTCCAGTAAAACCTCGTAATCAGTTGTCTCGTACATGAATGTGAGTGCATCTGCTGAAACAGCTGGTAGTGCTAGCTGCCCTGTCTACGTTGGCTATGAACCTCTCAATAAGCAATCGAGTCTCTGGATATAAACGTCCTCACGCCCGCTTGAGTGCGTTCGTCAGCTTTTCGTTTCGCCTTGCGTTGCAGCTGCTGCCGATCGTGACCAATGTACCTCTCAATATGCGACGTCTTCCCCTCTGCCAGTGGGTGAGGAAGCTTTGCGCTATCGTGGAATCTGCCAACGTGTAAGGGTTCAACGTCGAATATGTTGCATCAGCATCATAAGTCGTCTCGGTATGCGCTGATGCTCCCTGTCGGTATGTGTCCAGTGCACCTTTGTGCTTGTCCTAGCCCTTGTGACTTTCGTACGAAGCAGCTGCCATCGCACTGATGTTCGTGTGTTCGTGTGCGTGCGCTGACTAGCAGTAGTCGCGCGTGTGCTTAGCCCAGCTTTTCGTCGAGGAACCTCACAGGGATGTTGTTATCTTGCATAGCCTTGAGTCTGTAAGTGTTCAGCTCTTGCAGCAATTGGTACAGCTGTTCTTCATTCGTCGTTCTATCTGGGTTGGCTCTCATCTGCTTGAATTTCTCATCAATGTTCTTGGAGAAGCTGGACTGCTTGACCTTGGCTGAGTTCGCCATCATTTCCTTGTCCTGCTCCACGCCATAGTGTATTTCACCCTCTTCCGTCTCCAGCCTCGAAAAAAAAGAATCCGCCTCTGTAAAGCACACGAGTAAGCAATGTGCAGCACACGAGTAAGCAGCGAATAGACTGTGAACACATTCACAAAGCTGCTCGAGGAGATCGACTTCATGACATCAAAGCACAATATTGGCCCAGTTGAATACATCGCTGACCATAATGATCTTACCTGGGCCCAGTTCGGGGAGTAGTGCTATCAGGTGCTTCGTGTACTGTGACGATTGGCCTTCCTCAGCTAAGGAGTAGCGCCTCTCGGGGAACTCTGCCACTGCTGGGAGTCGGACGTAGATGCTTGCCTGCACAACGTAAAGCCATTCCAATCGAAGGTGTAATGGTCAGTCGCATGAAGAGGAAAGGCAAGCGCAGGTGAGGTCCAACGCACACCTTCGTCTCAGGATCCAGGTCGATATCCGGAACCCACTTGCGCAGCTTGCCGCTAGACATGTTGCACAGCTCTGGAGCAAATGAGTTAATAGAAGAGATATGACCAGCCTCAGTCGCTGAAGCTGCCTGCGGCCCGCGATACAATCCTATAATGAAGGTATTCGGCGATATGAGCCAGTATTGTCTGCCATGCGTTGTGTTTGAGACTCGCAGAGTCGATGGACAGCTGCATTATGAGTAGCAGCACTCAGTATGCGACTGCCGAGAGCAGCAGCGCACAGGCAAGACATAAACTGTTCGCGTTACAAGTGCGAATAAAACTGCACAGCGCTGGCGAGAACGCAACTCTGCTTACGCTCATCCCAGTGCCATTCATGTCTATGGCCTTTTGTGCAGGGCGTCACTGACGAGGAGCACGATACACGGCTTGCGCTGCATGATTCCCACGCGCACCAAATTGAACACGGACAACAGCAACAGCAGCTACCTTTGGTGGAGATAGGGCTTGTTACGACGACAACAGGCGCTATGCTACTGGTAGTGAGCGTTCTATCAGCTGGTGCTCTCATGGCCATGGCAGTTATGAGTGTTGGGGCTGCTGTCACTGTGAAGGGTGTCAAGAAACGCGGCCTCGTCAGAATGCTGCCTGCAAGGTAATCATAATGCAATGCGGTCCTGAGTGCAACGGATATGGGCGTAACGTGTTGTAAGGAAGTATCATTTCGATCGCCGCGATACTTACATGCTCTTTTGACTGCGCTGTTTCCTTTATTGCACAGTGCGCAAAAGATGCTGATGCGGACCACAGTCCTGGAATGGCTCACCGACACAAGGTAAACCCGCAGAAGCCACACGACCGCATGATTTCGCTCCAGTCCAGCATACAATCATTGGCAATGACAGCGGCACTTTCACATCAACGCTGTCTCTCGTGTGCTGCACCTCACATTCTGTCACAGTTTCATGGACGCTATGAAGCCCTACCTACTATTCTGCATGGGCCCTAGCTTGGAGGAACAAACGATGCTACTATGCAGCATTCCACATGAGGCACGCGTTGCTCTGACTCGCCCAGGCCTTATCCACTCGCTTCCAGAGGCTGTACAGCAACTGTTGTTGCCTGAGCAGCCATCACATCAGGTGTCATCGATAATCGATGCTCGAGAGCACGGTTACGATAAGCAAAGCTCAGGTCACAGCATGCAATCAAACAGGCGACATGCGCACATGGAGGCACACGAACAGCAGCAGAGCAGGTTTGAGGTGTTCAGCGACACAGACAGTGACACAGTCTTGCTGAACAGCAGCTATACAGAGCACCATGACACAGATGCTGACTATGACAGCAGCGGCAGCATAGGCATCAGCAGTGTCTATGGCTCACAGCATCGCAGTCCCAACAGAACACAGCATCAACAGACACCCCCTGGTACACACCCATTGAACGGCGGCTACGATGAACTTCGTGTTGTAGGAGACAGCGACACACATTCACGGACTCGTCAGCATCAAGCTACTAGCGCAGAAACACCCAGGCGTGTGCAACAACAGCACAGAAGCAATGGCGATCCTGACGCAAACAATGCAGACACGCAGCAGGATGCACCGAGCATGGAGCAAGCTTTACGCACGATTATAATGAATCGCATACAAGCAGCGCAAGAGAGTGTGACAGAGCAAGTCAAAAGTGCAGTACTCGGCTCTATCAACGGCAGACTACTGGGCAGCACAGCTGTTATGACAGGAGTCGCGCTGCTGCTGCAGTTGCGCTTGTCTCCACGTGCAAGGTGAGACGGCTGTGCTTAACACGCGTAACTGGCTTCCGTGTTCACGCCTCCCATGCATGTACTGACTAGTCAATGCGCTCCAGCTTGTCAGCACACATACGTAGCCTTATACCTGGCTCACGCAAGCATAGCCTTGGCTTCAGACAGCCGTCGATACTGATACTCGTGCTAAACCCCATCGGCGACACGCTGACTCGTGTCAAATCGTTGCGTCTTGTGCACAACTTGTGCTGCTCGACAGGTCTCAAGCCCGTGCACTGCTGAGCGGCCTATCAGTAGCTGCATTGAGTGGTGTAACCGTCACTGCTGGTGGCTTGGCTATAGTGAAAGTGCTCTTAGCTGCACCAACACAGCCTGGCGATAACACTGGACGCGACCGCTCGGAGCGTGATACAGATGCTAGCCGATTAGCTGGAGCCACACAGCAACAGCATGCACGTGCACAGCAACGCCAACAGCAGGTGAGATACATTCGCGATCAACAAAGCGTCTACTCTTCATTACAGCCAAAACCTATTTCTCTGTAGCGCCTGTGAGCCGCGTTTCAATCGCTTGGGGGCTCGCTGTTGCGTGTTTCGTGCGTCCACGCACATGAGTCTGATGTACTCTCACGCATCTGCTTACTTCATAGCGTGTTCATTTCTGCATGCAATGTTGCAGCAGGGTCAGCAGTCACGCCGCTCTAAGACTACAGACATGCAGCTAATCGCGTTCATCATGACTATTCTAACCAGAGGACAGCAGCGTATGCAGCGCATCTGGCACACTGTACTGAGCACTCAGCACTTTATGCCACAAGCTGTGACCTGTATGGTGATTATGTTGGCTATAGCAAGCAGAGCACGGCGAGCACATATGCTACAGCTGGCTGCGAAACGAGCAGCAAACTATGGTGCAAAGCGCATCTGGTGATTGAGTCGCCTTAGCATGCGTTCATAGCGGTTTCAGCACGGCACGTGTACAGAAACAATAAGGCCATTATGGTGGCTGACGCAAATGCAACAGGGACGAATGCACGGAGTTGCATCAGGAGATCTGGATGTGTGATGGCATCGAATACTACTATTGTGTGCGCAGATTTTGCGAGATGGAGAACCCCAAGGCAGAGCTACCACTGCAGAAATGCAGCATACATTACGAAAACAGACACACCACAGCCCCAAAATCATCACGAAAAGCAGCACGCGTATGCTTGTCGTCGCCGCTCTATACAGGGCGTATGTGACGCATACCGCACTGTAGTCCTGTCGTCATCGCGCTAACACGTCCACACTGGCACGACCAACGATGCACACTGCCCTCACTTACGGACAATATAGCCACCATGGGCGCGACGGCCATGCTGTGTGGAACACGTTGCCCGTAATGATGATACCATTACATCTAGCCAGCTTGGGTGACTCAGCTTGCCACTCACTGCCAGCGATAGTTGAAAGTCAGTCGGCCTTGTTGACATGCTCGTGCGTGTAATGTGCTCTCTCTCCTCTCTGACATGAGGAGATGGTGAGGGTTTTGTGGTTGGGAAGACCAAACACGGTAAACGCAGCTGCACACGAACTGTGAGCTTGTGTTATTACTGTGCGCGTAGTTACGGTCTTTTGTGCCTCTCTGTGCCTGCGCTGCTTTATAACACCCAACCTGTCAAAGTCTGATGTCCTGCACCACTGCTATCTGTAAGCGCGTAAATTTGTCGTCTCACATGAGCTTCTTGTTGTGCGCAAAAGTACTCACGCATGTTAATCGCGCCCGTGTTTGCAGCTGTTTCTGATGTAGCCACCATAAATAGACTGCTGCTACTGATCATATGCATGTGATGCTGGTGGACCTGTGAGGCTCGATCTTTTGCTGCTGTGTGCCACTCATTTGCTGAACACAAACGCCGTCCTAGGTGTCTCGAGCTGAATGCACGTCCACACAATGACCAGCCGTTGATGACCCTGCGATCTTGTACATTGCTGTCCATGACGTCCTGCAGGCTACACCGCGTGCAATAGCTTGCATTGCTGTGACACAGCTGATGACATGCCGCATATCGGAGTCGAGTTCCCTCCAAACATTCGCTGTAGCAGAGCAGTAACCCTAGGTGTGGGCATCAGATGGCTGCTGTTCGCCTATAGCTGCTTGCTGTGCTGTAATCATCTTGACTTGCTCCCTTGGCCACTCACATCAGACACCACCTTGCAAGACTCATGGAGCTGCAATGCTGACACACCAGCAAAGCTCTTGTGTGTACATGCAGTGCAGACTGGACCGCGAAGCTTAGCTGTTGCTGGGTCGCTGACAGGGTGCTTGTAGATCGCAGTATTGCGCTGGAGCATGTCTGTGTAGACAGCTTCGCTAAGTGAGATCCGGGCAAAGCTTGCTATACGCCAGCTATTGAAGAGCGTGACATGTGTAATTCTCTTTGCGCCCAACTGCGCTGAAGAGCTTGTTACAGCTGATTGTATGTCTGATGGCGCCAGCTTTGGAACTCGTTCAGGTGCTGTCCAAGCTCTGCCTGAAGTCAATCAGTAATGGCCTGACATCAGTCAGAGCTGTCACACTTCCAGTCAGAGAAGCAGTGAGGCGTGTGTCAGATCCGTTCCGTGGACCAACATATGCTCTAGCAGTTCAGCATTTCTGAGTGGCTTTGCTGCTGCTTCAAAGTTGTGTATCGTCGTATCTGCTAACTCATGGCTGGTGAAGCGACAAAGCTGTTCACCGCCATCCGTAATGCACATCAATCCTCTGAGTCGCAGCACGCTTCTGTCCGAAGAGCTTTGCGAGCATTGTGATGCAGATCAGGGTCTGTGTGCAGGCAGTGCTAGGTGCGTTCAACGCTCGACAGCCTGTGACGGTGGTCAGTAGAGCTGTGCTGCTGAGGCTGTGCCGCATTGAAAGAATCTCAATCCTACAGGAAGTGCGGCTGCCACGACTCTCCCCTGCAAACGCTTTGGTCAGCTAACGTAGCGCTGCTGTAATTGGCTTGGCTGTCATGGCTACAGAGCTGTAGACTGCGCCCAACAAGATCTTGTTCTTCCAATTGACAAGACGAGGCATTCTAGCCTCGCCTACCCGAAGGCAAAGGAGTCAGGACAACACGCAGCAGCAGGAACACACAGTCTTCCGCAGTGTAACGCTCACTTCGTAACCGCCAATTGACTCAATGCCCCATCTCCAGCAGTCTGAAGGCACTCACAGACAAGCAGCATGGGTGTCAAGCAGCTGCGAGCACATATCCTGCACGAGGCGCCATCACTGCTGCACCAACACAGACAGACGTTGCATGCGCCTGCTGAAGAAGCTCAAGCTGCTCTAGCTCTTGTCTTTGACGATGTAGCCTTGCTAGCAGTATTGGAGCATGAAGGCATCAGCCACTACCCTTCAAAAGCTGGCAGCGCAACGCAGTTACGTGCTCGAGCTGCAGCCTACTTGCTAGCTCTCGTCAATCTCGGCATCACGTTGCGATGGGTGAGAGATGACGGAGTGCGCACCAGCGCTGGTTCAGGCAGACGTGCCCGCTATCCAGCAGGCAGCGAGCACAGCTGCAACAAGTTTGAATACGGGCAGACAGCAGCACTGCTATGTCGTCGGCAGAAAGAGCCGAAGCCTGTGGGTCTCAGGATTCAGGAGTCACGCAGCACTTTTCGGGTCATCAAGATCGATCCGAGCAAAGCGGCTGTGCCTGACATGTTCACACCGGAGCAGTATGCGTCTGTGCTGTGGCGCTTCGAGCACGAGCAGCTCGACTTGCAGCTGTTGACCGCTGCAGTTGATGATGTACGGACAACCCTCACTTTACAGCAGCGCGATCCCAACCAGATATCATTGGTGCATGCTCCGCACGCAGACAACATTGTGCTGAAAGAGGCTGCAGATCTGGCTTCGACACACAGCTCAGGCGCCTTCATCGTCACATCTGACACTGACATGATCGTGCTGTTAGCAGCCGCGCAAGCAGCAGCAGCATCAGCATCTGTAGCTCGCATTGGCACTGTGCTGTGCGGCAGCAGCCAGCGCTTTGGCAGCAGTGTGATGCAGCCATTACATGAGCGGCACCAATGGTGGGGCTGCCAGTGGGACTCACATAACATTATGGCACAGACTGACAGTAGAAAGAGCTGCAGCAGCGCTGTTGAAGTCGATCGAGCGTTCAACAAAAAACCAGCGACACTGACCTTCAGCTACATGGTCCCAGCTGACCTCGCCCAGCAGCTGCAGCTGCCACTGGGGCTGCTACCGCTGCTGAGTGTGTGCATGGGTACAGAAGACACTGACGACAGCACCGCTTTGGCTCTGCACTCCCGCATACTGCAAGCACATGTGCTTACAGAGGCGTTCAGTGCACAGTTCCAGCAGCTGACCATGCACACTGCCATTGCTCCTACTGCTGGTGTTAATGGTGTGAGCAGTGGCAGTGCGAGTTCTGCGGGCCCGTCTGCATCAGCTGCCTGGCTGCAACGACGCAGCATCACCAGCAGCAGCAGCAGCAGCAGCAGCAGCAGCAGCAGCAGCAGCAGCAGCAGTACAGGTCTTGCTTGGCGGTCTGCATCAGTTGTACGTTTGCAGCAACAGCGCAGCAGCAGCAGCAGCAACAGCAGCAGCCTGGTTCATGGCGTACGTGCGGTGCAGCAACAGTGTAGAGATGGCAAGTATTGCAAAAGCGCTAGGTGTGAACGCAGACACCCTGGCAACAATGACTTCATGTGGTGCAGCAGTGAACAGCCAAGCAGTGAGCTCCAGCTTCAGCAGCAGCAGTCTCAGCGCAGTGACCGCCAGCAGTGGCGCAGTCAGTCAGGCAGCCAAGACGTCAGAGCCCAGGCCCTGAGCAGCGACAACAGCAGCCGCAACACCGATAGCAGCAGCGATAGCGGCAGATGCTGCAAGCCGACCTGCTCTCTGCGTCACCAGCACAGCGTTGCATTTAGGGTGAGTGACCGGTGGCTACAACGTATACCCCTGGCGACAGCATTACGGGATAAGTACCTTGGCATGGTATTCAGCACATATGAGGGGGCTGTGCTCACAGCTGCAAGCCTCAATCGGCACTGGCAGGCTAAGCGGCGCAAAGTAGAGCCGTCTAGCCTCGGGCTAGAGCTAGACGTTGCCTGCGTGATGCACCAGCAGCAGTGGCTAGTAACGCTCTGCACTGCCCTCTGCTCTTACCTGGTACAACTCAGCAGCAAGCACAGCGCGGCAGCGGCAGCGGCAGCAGCAGCACAGTCAATTTCGCAGCGTGTGTGCACGACATCGCTCAGCTCGCCTGCACATCTAGCTCTACAGCTGTGTCAGATGAGTCGGCTTTTCAATTCGAAGCAACGGATGCAGGGAAGTGCGAGCAGAAGCTGCTGAGAGCACTGCGTGCGTACCAGCCACATCCGGACAACGGTAGCAGCGGCTGTGACACCAGCAGCAGGCCCGTTGTCAGCATGAACAGCAGCAGCCTTGTACTGAGACAAGCTATGACAGTCAACATTGTGAAAGCCTCTCACACCTAGAGTCCAGTATGCACACGCAGCGGGAGCAGCAGCAGCTGCAGCAGCAGGTGGTCTACGCGCGAGCTGCTCCTACCCGTCAGCTTGAATTCCTGCGCACCAGGAGCATCTACAGTGGAGTGGTGTACCCTATACCGCTGACATCCCGCAGTGTGGAGTATGTGGGGGGGCATCTGCTACGACGGGTTGCAACGCTTACTGGGCTGCGGACACTTGAAAACACAGGTTGGTGTGGTGTCAGTCAGTGACTTGACACAATGCTATGGTGTAGATTCAAGCGCAGGTCATGCGCACCTCACGTTGTGTGACTGCATCAGCACGCCATGTTTTGCTGAAACTGTCAGCGAGCCATGACTTGACTGCACAATGCCCCATGCTCACAGCTCCGCGCTGTTGCTGCTGCACACGGTCTTGCTTGCTCACTGCAATGCCCACAGGTCGGTCTGCAAACGGGCGTCAGATACAGGACTGTGCCGCAAGGTCCCTTCAAACGGAGCAACGAGAACAGGTTTGCATGCATGGCTCCAGCGCCGTGGACAGCAGCAGGCAGCATACATGGGTGGCAACTCATACATCCTTTTCTCAAAGAAACTGACGAAGCGATGCATTTTGTAGCGCACCTTGGCATGCTGAGCCCATGTGAAGAGCAGTGGTGCATCGACATGAAGGCCACCTTGGAAAGCGTGCTGCCAGCGGTACTTGCCACCGAGCGCGGAGATCACAGCGACTACAGTGGCAGCAGCAGCAGCAATCCCGCCCAAGCATTCTGCATCCGTGGTTTGTGGGTGCTGCTAGTGTCTCTGCGGCTCATGGACACGCACATAGAGGCTTTCGACGAGGTACCGTTTTTGAAGTCGTACCGCATGCACAGCTGCAGCGTGGTTCCTATGCTGTGATGATTACGCTGCAAACAGCAGCTTGCGCACGTCAGACGCATTGCAAGTAGACTCTTGCTGAGTCCCACATCGGCACAAAGAAGACTGTCAGTACACTCACACAGCAGCTCCTTCAATACACTGCTGTCCTATGCAGTAGCTCATCTGCTAGCACGCACCGTCGGACTGGTTCACACCTTTGCGACCGCATCACAGGATCTCTCTCTCTCTCTCTATCTCTCTCTCTCTCTCTCTCTCTCTCTCTCTCTCTCTCTCTCTCTCTCTCTCTCTCTCTCTCTCTCTCTCACACACACACACACACACACTCTCTCTCTCTCTATATATATACCCGCTTTCTGTGTGCGCAGCTGAACGACATGAGTGAAACCAACAGCAGCATCTGCAGCACAAGCCCTCTGCGGCAGTTCTTGGCACCTCTGCACAAGTGGGAAGTCGATGCATTCACACTCACGCTGCTGCTGGGCTGGCTGCAGCAAGTAACCAAAAGCACACCCTTTTCCTATCATAGCGATGCAGCTACTGGTAGCAGTCCCATGGGAACTGATAGTGCTCATGTGCATGACGTGCAGTGGCCATCTCTGCCCATGCGCATAGTACAGTTGGCAGCTGCTTTCCGGTGGGTCTGCAAGAACGTGGAGAGCGTCTGGGACATGACTCGGGGTAATGGCGAGGGCATGCTGTGTACAACAGGTGCGTGCGCACGTGCGTTTGCGTGTACTCAGGTAGGTCATTTCGCATTGCTCCACATGTGAAGTGCAAAACTCAGACTCACTGACTACAGCTCGGAATGGCTTACGCCAACATCAATGTGATATGCTTGAGGCAGACGCTGCAGCATCATTCACCAGCTGATACCTCAATTGACACACACGTATGGCTCGCGCATTCACTCCGTATCTTGCTACTGTGTGTGTGCTGTGCATACAGAGCCTCTGGTGGAGATCCTGCGCAATGAGCAGCACTTGTTCACACTGTGGAGCGCAGGGCGCACGCAGCTGATAGCACACATACACGCAGTAGCTGATGGTCGCAACATCCCGGTGATACAGTTGACAGACGCAGACAGAGCTGATGCAATGATAGCAGCAGACAGAGCTGATGCAATGATAGCAGCAGGTGAGCCTGCAGAAGCTGAGGTCGTAGCCAGGGTGCAACGCCTTGTTGCAACTGCTGACAGCAGCACCAACAGCAGATCACAGTGGGACCGTACCAAATTCATGGAAGCGTGTGTAGCTATAATTAAAGCACAGACTACCGTCAGACCATGAGCTGGCTTTAGGAGAGAAAATTCTCGCAGATGTTCCGATTCTCACACATGCATACGTGCACCGCAAGCGGGCAGGACTTACAGACACGCGAACAATGAGCAGCAAGCACGCTTACCAAACTCAAGCGATGGACTAGCTCGACACATTCAGTTTGGGCGTAGATGGGCCGAACCTGCCCAGCATACGATCGGTTTATCCCACATGGAATGAAACGATTCTCTACTACTCTACAGCGAGCTATCTCTGTGAGTGAAGCGAGACCGTTGTCCAAAGTGAGAGTGCCATTACAGGGTCAGCAGAGCCTGCCTGCTACAAACGAGTGCTTCAATGTTACCAGTAGATGCAGGTTGAGTGTCTACATAGTCGCGTTTTAATGCAGCAACACTGTGTTTTCTTTGCACTGCCTGCCTGCTAGGTCGCACCGTCATACTGCTATCACGATGCTGCAGAGACAGCACCCGCGAGTAGTCTTGTTGGTGCACCTCTCTCACTGTTTCGTGTTGTAAACCGCTCTCTGATGAGTATCTGGCTGTTCAGCAGGTTTGACGACTCGCTTGTAGTTTCGAGAGCTGATGGCAGTCGCTGTATGGTTGTGTATATTAATCCACCCGCATCATAGTTGACCGCATGTCCATTTTGTCTAGTTGCGAGGGGTGTCAAGTGCACTGCAGCTTCAATTTTGCAGAAGTCCGTAAGACTTAGGCATCTGGTCGCTGTGACAGTCCTTGATCTTTGGCATTAACGTGAAAAGAACTCGAAATGCAGCCTGCTCTCAGAGCTGATATCGCAACAAACATCTTTGTGTTGAGCGCTGATACGCACATGAGCAGATATTGTGCTGCACTCAACTGCAGTACCCAGCGATTTGGACTCCCGCTACACATCGACGTGAGTTGATGCATCACATCTGTGTTAAGACTTGCGTCACTGGTAACGCATCGCTGTGTATCAGCTAGAGTTGTGTACCGTAAAGGAAATACCGTAAGTATTACGGTAGTTATACCTGACCGTGGAATACCAATTAACTACCGTAAGATCTTACGGTAATTGACAAAATTACCGTAAGAAGTATCGTGACGCCGAATACCGAATACTTACGGTGTTTTACCGAATCACCAAAGCAATATAGTGTGACTTTCTGGGGGTCGCGGGCACATAACTACTGGTTCACAATGTTCACATAGACCGTAACGATGAGCTCTACACCCATATCGTCAGCTTCGCTTGCATCAGAGGAATCAGCGTCTCCAGCTGTCGACGCTGCGACGCACTACCCATCCGGCCAGCCTCGGGTCGACAAGAAGAACCTCGTCATCCCTACGAGACGTGATGGCAACACCGCATGGTGGGGCAATCCAGTGTATCTGTATAAGGACTACGCCCAACGCGAGGCCGTGCAGAGCGGCAAAGGCGCACACTGCACCGCGTGTGGCAAGGATCTCAGGTGAGGACAGCAGCAACCCGTAGCTCAAGTCGAAATCCAGCGGCATCGATGTCGCTACGATTGCCATCGAGAACGAAAGTTGCACTGATCAACAAGCGCTCACTCGTTTCACAGGTATGCTGGCTCCACAGGGAACCTAGGCAAGCACAAGTGCTGCAAAGCTGCTATGAGCGGCACTCCTTCCAACGGCACCTTGGACAAGCACATCCAGCGAGCTCCGGACTTTGCGAAGCTTCTCGTTAGATGGATGGTACTCACGTACCAACCCCTAAGCGTTGTTGAGCACGAAGCCTTCAAGACCATGATACAGAGCATCAGCAAGCACCTGCACGTGCCCACCCGTCGTGAGGTCGTCGCTGAGCTAGACTCCCTCGAAGCTACAGCTCGAGAAGGCATCCTGAAGTGTTTGGAGGGCCAGATGGTTGCATTGACTGAGGACGCCTGGACTTCGGCAGCAACGCAAGCGTTCCTATCTCTCACAGTCCATTACCTGGACGAGCAGTTCACCCCAGTGTCGCTACCTGTAGAGTGCTCACCCTTCCCTGGCTCACATACAGCAGAGGCTATTGCTGCGAAGACTACCAAGATGCTTGAGCGCAGCGGCATCCCTTTGAATCATGTCTCTGCGATGGTGGCTGACAACGCTGCAAATCAAGTAGCTGCTGGCAGAATGGCCGCCTTCGACAGTCTCGCCTGCGTGCCGCACACGCTGCAGTTGACCGCCAAGAAGCTGCTGGAGCAGGAAGGGGTCGCTGAGCTGCTGAGGACTACTCGTAAGATCGTCAGCGCTGTGAAGCACTCAGCCTTGAAAGGCGAAGAGCTCAGGCAGGAGCAGAAGGCGATGGGCATGAAGGTTTTGCGACTGCTGCAAGACGTCAAGACGCGATGGGCTTCTACCTATCGCCATTTGCTCCAACTGCTGCTCAACAAGAGGCCTGTTAACGTACTGTGCTCGCGACATGCTGCTCCAGAAGGGCAACAACGTCGCAAGAAGAGTAGGACCGATGCCCCTGCTGTCACAGTCACAGCGGCTTCAAACACTATCCCTTCTGCTCCAACAGCATCCACAGCTGCTGCTAGCGCAGTAGCTACGCCACCGGCGGCTGGCGTCAGCATTGACACCAATTCTGGCAGCAACACTGGCACCACCACTAATGCTTTAGCGTCATTGTTCCGAACCAGAGCCACTACACGCAGTCAGTCAGGAGCTGTGCCAGCTAAGCCAGTGGGCTTCACTAATGCACACGACGACAGTGCCTCAGACAGTGATCCGGGCTACAGCTCCTCAGATGACGGCAGTGTCGACCTTGACACCGAAGGCAATCGCGTGGGCCCTGAGCCAGCAAGTTCAGCTGACCAGTCAGAGACAATCGAGGTGCTAAGCGACAACTCTAGTGACAGTGGCAACAGTGATGGCGACGGTGACGACAACAGCGCTACTGCTGACCAGCCCATCACCCCCAGCACAACTACCGCACGTGGTCGCGGCAAAGGCAAGACTACTGCACGTGGTCGTGGACGCAGCGGAGGCCGCGGCAGCGGTGGGCGAGGCGGGAGCGGTGGCCGTGGCCGAAGTGCATCGGTTTCTGCATCTGTTGTCTCAAAAGCAGCGTCTCAGCGCAAGCGCAAGCCCAGTGAGAGTAAACGGAGCAAGTACATGCCTCAGTTGTCAGAGCAGCAATGGTCGCAGATAGCGCTACTTGTCAAGATGCTGCAACCACTAGCAGACGCGCAGACTATGCTGGAGGGTGAGAAATACATCACACGCAGTGCAGTTCCATTTCACATCAATGCAATCCGCGAGAGCTTGGGTGCACTTGAGTTTGATGCAGACCTGGCTGTCAACGAAGCTGCAGATCTGTTGCTGGCTGACTTCAACGAGCGCTGGCCTGAGGCTGAATGGCCGCGAGCGACACGTCTAGCGGTGCTGCTTGACCCGCGAGTGAAGCACATGAGCTGCTTCGATGAAGCTGTCGCAGAAGCCACGTACAAGGATCTCAAGAGCGAGATGAAGAGTGTCTTCATGATGCAGTATGCGCGAACTGCTGCAGCAAAACAGACTGCTGAAGCTGCAGACCAGGGGCCAGCGCATCAGCATCAGAAGGCACTGGCGCAACAGCATGAGGTGTCCAAAGCACCTGACAGCAACAAGCCTCGCCTGTTTCCTGGTAACAAGAGCACCAATCCCCATGTGAACGAGTCGCAGCATGAGACACAGGAAGAGGGTACTGATCCAACACTGCTCATGCTGGATGCTCGGATTGATGCAGAGGTTGACATGTACAAAAAGCTGCAGCAGTTGCAGGAAGAGAAGGACCCTTTGGACTGGTGGCGCACACAGGCAAGCGGTCTATCTCTGATGGCGAATGTGGCTCGCAAATGGCTCGCTGTACCCGCATCCTCTGCTGCATCAGAGCGGCTGTTCTCAAGTGCTGGTTTAACAGTGACTGACAAGCGCACGCGACTAGATCCTG
>CAXIVC010000176.1:17500-20000 GCA_964035585.1 Polytrichum formosum | reverse complement strand
GTCTCTCTGCCGAGAGTCGGGGCCAGGTAGACGTTTTCCCGAAGCCGCGGGGGCGGATCGGGACGGAGGGACTGCCACTCCCTCGGGAAAATATTTCCTTCCAGCGGTCTAGCCGGTGTTACCCGGCCCAGGGGTGAATCCGGGGCTAAATCCGAATATCGTCGAAGGAAGGCTTTTTTTCCCCGAGGCAGCTTTGCCCCCCCCATTTGACAATGGGATTCCCGATTTTGACTTGGACGCGAGCGTCTCCCTTGTTGAATCGGGATTCGTGCAATGCTCGCGTCTCCCTCATCGAAGAGGGATTTGTGACATCTCTCTGCCGAGAGTAGGGGCCAGGTAGACGTTTTCCCTTTTCCCGTTTTTTCCCGAAGCCGCTGGGGTTGGGGCCCCCTCGCGTCGGCCCGACAAAGGGGCGGGAGCGCCTCGGTTTATCTCTGGGGCTAGCCCTACTCAGAAGGCCTACATTCCGTCGTCCGCCATCCTTTGCATTCGACGGTTTTCGTTTGCCGGACTAGCCCCACGCAACCCCGATACGCTTTCCGATTCCCTCGCAATCTCGACCCGAATGTTCTCCTCGCACCGGAATCACGAGGGTGCCGCGGCCGGGCCACGAAGGCCCATCAGGCAGCCCCTCCCCTCCCGGCGCTAAGATCGATCCTGGTTCTGCAGCGGGCAGGGTCGGTCGGCAGAGCCGCCTCCCCTTGTAGAAGCCTCTGGGACTCCGTGCAGGGCCCCTCCCCCATCGTCAAACATCCTTTTGTCTCTCTGCTCACAGTTGGGGCCAGGTAGACGTTTTCCCTTTTCCCGATTCCCTCGCAATTTCGACCAGAATGTTCTCCTCGCACCGGAATCACGAGGGTGCCGCGGCCGGGCCACGAAGGCCCATCAGGCAGCCCCTCCCCTCCCGGCGCTAAGATCGATCCTGGTCCCCGAAAGCCACACGAGGCCAATCGCACCAGGTCGTGCCATCTCGGGGGCTGGGTTTCTACTTCAAAGGCCTACATTCCGTCGTCCGCCATCCTTTGCATTCGACGGTTTTCGTTTGCCGAAACCCTTGCCCCACTCGACTTTCCCACCCGATGCGCCCCCTACGCTTCGATCCAAATCTTCACCCTTCACTCGCGGAAAATAAGGCTAACCACGGCCGGGCCACGAAGGCCCATCAGGCAGCTCACCCCTCTCCCACAAGCTTCAGGATCAATTCGTTTCTCGCGCTGGCTTGTGGCGAGTCGCACGACCCCTGCCGCTCCAACCGACTCCCCACGTATAAGCCTCTGGGACTCCGCGCAGGGCCCCTCCCCCACCGTCAAGTCAGCTTTTGTCTCTCTGCTCAAGTTTGGGGCCAGGTAGACGTTTTCCCCTTAGCCGCTGGGGCCTCCCCGCGCTGCTCCGCCACTCCTCCCCGCGCTGCTCCGTCACTCCTCCCCCTCCCTCCTCCCGTATAAAAAATGAATAAAGTAAAATCTATATATAGTTTTTATTTAGTTAAATTAATATAAAATTGATATAAATAACCCCTCTGCCACCTGTCCCGCCCCCACCTGTCCCGACCGCGCCCCCGCCAGTCCCAGTCGCTACGGCGCCCCCGCCAGTCCCGACTAGCGCCCCGCTAGTCCCGGTCGCGACGGCGCCCCCGCCAGTCCCGATTAGCGCCCGCTAGTCCCGGTCGCGACGGCGCCCCCGCCAGTCCCGATTAGCGCCCGCTAGTCCCAGTCGCCACGGCGCCCCCGCCAGTCCCGACTAGCGCCCGCTAGTCCCAGTCCCAGTCACTTCTGCTACAATTCTGCTAGTGCCCGCCGCGGTTCCCTCACTCCACCTGCTAGTCCCGACTAAAAATAGGTCTCCAATACAAATAGAACCCAACACTGATACAAATATTAATCCCCAACCTTGGTATTAGGGTGGGTTCAGTTTTCGTCTATTTATGCCCGGTTTAAAATAGGCATATATTTTCATCTATTTACGAGCCGACTAAAAATGGGGGTTGGATACAAATGGAATTCAACACACTTGGGTATGAATCCCAAACCTTGGTATTGGGTGGGTTCGGTTGTCATTCATTAAGGAGCAAACACACATGGGTGTGGGATACAAAATGGAATTCAACACACTAAGGTATTGGGTATTGGGTATTGGGTGGGTTCGGTTCTCATTCATTTAGGAGCAAACACATGGGTCTCGGATACAAAATGGAATTCAACACACTAAGGTATTGGGTATTCATCTATTTACGAGCCGACTAAAAATGGGGGTTGGATGCAAATGGAATTCAACACACTTGGGTATGAATCCCAAACCTTGGTATTGGGTGGGTTCGGTTGTCATTCATTAAGGAGCAAACACACATGGGTGTGGGATACAAATGGAAATTCGACACACTTGGGTGTTAATCCCAAACCTTGGTACTAGGGTGGATTCGCTTCTGATGTATTTGGGAGCAAACACATGGGTGTGGGATACAAAATGGAATTCAACACACTAAGGGGTTTAATCCGGAACC
>CAXIVC010000176.1:5000-7500 GCA_964035585.1 Polytrichum formosum | reverse complement strand
TCAGGCAGCCCCTCCCCTCCCGGCGCTAAGATCGATCCTGGTCCCCGAAAGCCACACGAGGCCAATCGCACCAGGTCGTGCCATCTCGGGGGCTGGGTTTCTACTTCAAAGGCCTACATTCCGTCGTCCGCCATCCTTTGCATTCGACGGTTTTCGTTTGCCGAAACCCTTGCCCCACTCGACTTTCCCACCCGATGCGCCCCCTACGCTTCGATCCAAATCTTCACCCTTCACTCGCGGAAAATAAGGCTAACCACGGCCGGGCCACGAAGGCCCATCAGGCAGCTCACCCCTCTCCCACAAGCTTCAGGATCAATTCGTTTCTCGCGCTGGCTTGTGGCGAGTCGCACGACCCCTGCCGCTCCAACCGACTCCCCACGTATAAGCCTCTGGGACTCCGCGCAGGGCCCCTCCCCCACCGTCAAGTCAGCTTTTGTCTCTCTGCTCAAGTTTGGGGCCAGGTAGACGTTTTCCCCTTAGCCGCTGGGGCCTCCCCGCGCTGCTCCGCCACTCCTCCCCGCGCTGCTCCGTCACTCCTCCCCCTCCCTCCTCCCGTATAAAAAATGAATAAAGTAAAATCTATATATAGTTTTTATTTAGTTAAATTAATATAAAATTGATATAAATAACCCCTCTGCCACCTGTCCCGCCCCCACCTGTCCCGACCGCGCCCCCGCCAGTCCCAGTCGCTACGGCGCCCCCGCCAGTCCCGACTAGCGCCCCGCTAGTCCCGGTCGCGACGGCGCCCCCGCCAGTCCCGATTAGCGCCCGCTAGTCCCGGTCGCGACGGCGCCCCCGCCAGTCCCGATTAGCGCCCGCTAGTCCCAGTCGCCACGGCGCCCCCGCCAGTCCCGACTAGCGCCCGCTAGTCCCAGTCCCAGTCACTTCTGCTACAATTCTGCTAGTGCCCGCCGCGGTTCCCTCACTCCACCTGCTAGTCCCGACTAAAAATAGGTCTCCAATACAAATAGAACCCAACACTGATACAAATATTAATCCCCAACCTTGGTATTAGGGTGGGTTCAGTTTTCGTCTATTTATGCCCGGTTTAAAATAGGCATATATTTTCATCTATTTACGAGCCGACTAAAAATGGGGGTTGGATACAAATGGAATTCAACACACTTGGGTATGAATCCCAAACCTTGGTATTGGGTGGGTTCGGTTGTCATTCATTAAGGAGCAAACACACATGGGTGTGGGATACAAAATGGAATTCAACACACTAAGGTATTGGGTATTGGGTATTGGGTGGGTTCGGTTCTCATTCATTTAGGAGCAAACACATGGGTCTCGGATACAAAATGGAATTCAACACACTAAGGTATTGGGTATTCATCTATTTACGAGCCGACTAAAAATGGGGGTTGGATGCAAATGGAATTCAACACACTTGGGTATGAATCCCAAACCTTGGTATTGGGTGGGTTCGGTTGTCATTCATTAAGGAGCAAACACACATGGGTGTGGGATACAAATGGAAATTCGACACACTTGGGTGTTAATCCCAAACCTTGGTACTAGGGTGGATTCGCTTCTGATGTATTTGGGAGCAAACACATGGGTGTGGGATACAAAATGGAATTCAACACACTAAGGGGTTTAATCCGGAACCTTGGTAATTGGTGGATTCGATTTTCATATATGTACGACCCGATTAAAAATAGGTATCAAACTTTGTCTATTTGCGGTTTTCATCCACGCATGACCGGATTTAGAAAATGGTGTGGATCTAGATATATTTAGGGCCAGATTAATAATAGGCGTCGGATACAAATGGAACCCGACACACCTAGGTTTTGATCCGGTCGATTAATTGGGTGGATTGGGTCACATCTATTTATGGCCGGATTAAAAAAGAGGTCTGGATTTAGATTTATTTAGGGCCCAACTGAAAATAGGCATACTAAACACGAATGCATTTAGACACACCTAGGTATAAATGCGGTCGATTGGTCGGGTGGATTCGATTATGATCTATTTACGACATGACTAAAAATAGGTACAGATTATGATCTATTTCGTGGATGGATGAATTCGGAAGGTGAGGGTTAAACCTGGGCGTTAGTTAATTGGATGCGAAGGAGTGAAATGGGTGGAGCAAAATAAAATGGGTATGGAATAGGATATATTTAGGACCCTAAACCTCAAAAACAAAAAAGGTATATGATTAGGATCTGTTCATGGACGAATTCGGAAGGTACGAATTAGTTAATTCGATCCGAAACACAGTCAGGTATTACGAATCCGAGAGGTCGGTATTGGGTGGATTCGGGTTTCATTCGTTTCGGAGCAGAAACGCACTTGCCTCGGATTCGAATGGAACCGAACACACTCGCGTGCCGATCAGAAACCCTGGTAATTGATGGTATTTACGGCCGGATAAAAAAAAAGGTCTGCATCTTCACCTATTTACGATTTTGATGTGTTTAGGACCCGATTAAAAAAAGGTATCGAAGTTGATCTATTTAGGGGGTTCGGGCATTTACGACCGGATTGG
>CAXIVC010000175.1:0-28284 GCA_964035585.1 Polytrichum formosum | reverse complement strand
GCAGGCTACACTGCTTGAGAGAGCTGCACAGGACGCGACAGCAAAAGCTCAGAAGGAGCAGATTAGATGAGCGTTACATGAATAGAGCGCTGTATCTCTCGTACTTCTGATGCAATATATACACGACAGGCGCAGGTCGCGCACGTAACACGCTGACTAAGACTGTGATGCTTCGAAGTGAGTAGGGTATGCGAGCGTCACAACTGCCGCAATTAGATGCACATCGATGCACAAGTCAGTGGTAATGATCGAGCATAAAGCGGACTGCGAGAGCAGCAATCACGCTACAACACAATGAGACAGACTTTTGTGCCCTGATCGCTGATGTATGTGTGGCGTTTCGCGGGGGTACGTATGTCACATGCAGTGCTTCGTGCGCACGTTGATGCCAATGAATCTCGGTTCTCAGTGATGCTATCCATATGACGCGTGCTTGTCTCGCCTATGAGTGCGTGTGCTGTTCCGGCTTGCTGTGAATGATTACTGCGTGCACATCCATGTATCCACCTTGCTAGTGATTGAGCTCGTATGCCGCGCTCACATCCATGTATCCACCTTTGCTAGTGATTGAGCTCGTACGCCGCGCTCGCTTGAACATTGCGTCCAGGTCCTGCTGCTCAAGCAAGTATGCACCAACGTAGTCTGTTCCTCGCCTTGTACATGTATGTCTGCTGCGAATGTACTCTGCGCGTGTGTGCTGTAGAGCCTTGCATCACATCCAGCTATATGGCAAGCCTACACCGATTGGGCGAATGCATGATACTGTACTTTGTGCCTGCCGTCTTGACGCATAGCATGGTATGAGCGCAGTCTGTTTCTATTCCTGTGTACAGTCGCCTTATGTCGATCATGTTGTTGCTGCGGTAGCTGCTGCTGCTGCGTCACGTGCAGCTCTCTCAAGCAGAGTGGCGTGCAATGCATGCCCTGCCTCTCGTGCCACATCAGCGGGAGTCTGGCCAGCATGGTTGAGCGCAGTCGGGTCAAAACCTGCTTTGATCATGGCGCATATTAACTGCACGGGCCTGTTCTGCCTAGCTTATTGTGTAGAGCGCTGAGGCCTTCATCGTCTCTGTCCGTCAGTGAGTAGGGCATGTCGAGAGTCAGCCTACACACAGCGTCAAATGTGAGCTTGTCTGGCACGTGGTGCAGCAAGTCAGCTTCAATGTGCTTGCGGTCTGCGTTCAGCGACCATTGAGCAGATGTCTTTAGTGCCTCGAGCGCTGCTACATTCCCTTGCATAGCACCAAGCATAGCTACGTTGCCACTGTTTCGTAATGGGCCGTCGAAGTCTTGAGACGCTCCTCGTCGCAAAAGCATTGTCGCAATCTGTGAATTGTTCATGATCATCGCGCACGCTAGAGGTGTGAAGCCATTGTTGTCCATCGCATTGATGTCAGCTCCAGCCTGGAGCAACAGGCGTAGAATCGACGTCTGCCTCCGGCGGATTGCATGAAACACCGGTGTTTCACCGTGGTCGTCTCGTGCATCAACCTCAAGGCCGCAAGACAGCAGCCACAGTGTAAACTCCTCATGACCACTGGAAGCTGCAGCATGCAGTGCTGTTGTGACCTGACCCTCTCGCTCAACGATAAAACTTGCCCCACACGCGCGCAGGTGGCGTGCTATGCTCAGAAACCCTTTGTCAGCGGCATCAAGCATTGCTGAACTTGGTTGTCCTGTTTCAGCGTCCAATCGAATAGCTGACACATCTGCTCCGTGGTCGCTGATCAGCTTTCTGACGGACTCCAGCTGTCCAACATCACTGGCGGCCATCAGAGGTGTCAAACCTTCGCAGTTCACTACAGCTCTTTTGGAGATCAGCAGATCCATGGTAGACAAGCGACCTCGCCCTGCAGCTGCACACAGTGGACTCCCAACCGTGCCGACATGAGCATTCGCATCCGCCCCCGCCAGTAATCAGAGTTGTGACGATCTCATCGTGGCCAAGAGCAGCGCACACTGCCAGTAGAGACACTTGCCGCAACGTGTCAGATCCTGTGTAGTCCTCAGGACTAACATAGATGAGTGAGCCTGGCCCGCTATACAGTGTTGCGTTGGGGTCTCCCCTCCTGGCGAGGTAGCGTCTGAGGGCTCGAACACTGCCGTCAACCATTGAGTACAGTAGTTCAATGAGCTGGCTGCTTTGCCTGGCTGTGGTGAGAGTGGTCTCAGGCATGATGAACGATTCTGATCGGGTTGCTGGTGGATGTACACACCGAGACGCAGCAGCAGATGTATGCTAGACGTATGCTAGATGTCAATACGAAACGATCCCTTCAGATCAGATCCAGAGTTTGACAGGTTTGATTTCTCGCTTGCTTCGAAGGGCTAACAAGCAAAGATGGCCTAAGAAAGGCAGCATAGAGGATTCTAGGTCAAAGATAGTATTCCGCGCGCTCTGCTCGACTGACAGCAACGCAGACATGTCCTCAACATGTACAGCAACAGGACTTACGACAGCACGGCAGAGCTCTCAGCTGCTTGCACTGCTGATGATAGCCATCAAGGGCAACAGCTCAGACATCCAGCGCTATCTCAGCAGGGAAGGAGACCCCAGCGCACGCATATATACCGCTGGTGGTGCAGCTGTGGCTGATGCTCCGGAGATATACGTGACCTTGGAAGAGTACACAGGCTCTTCTGATTCATCAAAGCGATGTCAACAGCACAGTTGGTGATCGACGCGGGCGTAGAAGTGTGAACAGTGACACAGGCTCTCAATGCATTTCTTTGGTGGGATCAGCACAATCAGATTTCATACGTTGATCGCGCTCATTTTCTCCAAAGGAGCTGAGTTGAGATGTGCTGGTTTGACGCCCCTCGTAAGTGCTAGCTGCGCAGCTGAAGTTCGCGTAGAGGAGCGGCTTGTTGGGCAAAGAGAGTTATGGCATCAGTCCGCAATCCGGGCCCTTTTTAGCCCGGTGCGGTGGAGAAACGCTCAGTGTTATCTGCCTTCATGTATGCTATCAAACAGAGACGCGTGGACACGGTGCGATGGTTACATTCTACAGGAGCACCTTTGGGTACTGGGACATGGGAGTCACATGATGTGTGACCTGCATTACGCAGCAGAAGAAGCAAATGCAGAGTGTGTCAAATGCATCCTAGGAAGTGGCATGGATGTAAAATTCAGAATGCCGTGTGGCATCAGTACAGCGCTATACTTTGCAATCAAGGCTGATGTTGAAGTATGTAGTGAGCTACTGATCCGCGACAGGGCGGGCACCTTTCATGCCAATCTACCTGTGACTTGCCAAAATATGGGTACCAGTATGAACACATGTGAGTGGTGTCGTTCGTTGATGACGTCCTTTCCAAACACGACACCGACTACATCTTTTTTTTTATTTTTCGAGATCTTCATGGCTCTGTCATGTCACATTGCAACCATCGTGTGAATGCAAAAGGTGCTGCACGTGGGAAAGAGTTTTGCACCTTCAGCAGTGTACTCCCTGCCTACGATTAACATTCAAGCCTCCGCGCACATACTGCTGCCAATAAGCCGGAACAAAGCGACCCTCATACAACTTCAAGCAGGTTGCAAGACTTCCCGCAGCGTGCAGTTGTTCTGGTGTCAGTTTTGTTGTCAATGAAGACCGAGCAGAGCAACACTATCTTGTCTGTAACGATTGCTTGTAGTGTAGCACACACTCTGTGGATGTCGTCTGGTCCTGCCATGAAAACCGACAGATTACATTTGACAGCATGTTCATTTCGCTCTAAAACGTTCTGTGCAACTAAGCTATGTGCCTGTATTACCTCTCATCATGTGACACCTTCATGTCTGCACAATGTATATTCCCCCGGCTGGTGTGCATGTTTCGACTTGACATTCGCTGTGCACCCTTTAACATACACGCAGCATCGACTCATATGTCGCAGACCACTGTGTAGAGAGGCGCGTAGCAGCCAAACTGCTAGCCTCTACCCCCTGTGAGAGTGAAACGCCAACATAGCATATGCAACAATTCAGCCAGTGTCGAACTGCATTGTGCAGCCAGCCGCATAGGGTCCCAGGGTCCGAAATTTCATGATAGAGTATAAGCATCGTTTCTGGCTACCAGTATCTGAGCGCCTTCCTTCGCAGACGCGTGTAGCGTACATGGCCATATACATCTTCTTCAGAGGTGACTCGAGACCTACGTGTATGGCATGACACTTGCGCTGTCGTGGCGTGGCGAAACGGGGGCCGTCCATCTAATACTGCGGTGCTGGGATGCTTGCTGCCGATGCGTCATGCAGTCAGACACTTTCGTTCATGCAGGCGTTCGACTCCAGAGCTGATGCAAAGTCTAGAGTCATGTCAGATCAACAAGTAAGCTACAACACCTCATTCACTTTGCCATGAGCTGCTACTGCTGTTGTCGCTGACATAGGCTTGATTCACATGCGTGAACGCTCCAAAGGGTGTACCAGGTGGCGGCATAAGCGCCTGCTGCGCTTGTAACTGCTGCTGCTGTTGTCTCTGTCGTGACGCTCGCTCTGCACACAAGTGAGAACAGACGACACCGCAGACAAAGCATGTTAGCGTCAGCATATAGGCGAGTCAAGGCGACGGATGCTAAGTCTTGCTGAGCAGAAACCGTCGTGACGCCTCGCCACTTGTGAGAGGCTAGGCGTGTGAAGTGTCTGCTGGAAATGTGCAAGATATGAACACGGGAGGATTTACACACACAGGCCATTAGACAGCAACGTAGCAGCGACCAGTGAGCAATCACAGTGAGTCATGTGACTGTAGCACGAAGGTCCTAACTTGAGTCTGACACTTGTTACGCGTGATTAGCGTCACTCAAACGTGACGTCGTAGCGACACGCACAGGACGTATGGCTTGAGTTTCTTTGCTGTTGAGACGAGCGGTATTACGATTCCTTGAGGATGCTCTGTATCAGCTCACTTGCTTACCTCAGTAGTAATAGCAGCAGACCAGCCTTGTTGATGCGCTGTAAGATGTCTTGGTACTGTGCATAGCTCTGCATCTCCATCATGTACATGCCAATTGAGAACTTCCACTTCGCTCCTCTCTTCTAACCCGAACCGACTTCGATCACCTGACCTGCGTGCAAACATGTTCGCATAAATGCCAACGCGGTGGTGTCTACTAGGCAACGGCTGCTACTCATCAGATTCCCTCCGTTCAAATGTCATGGCCAGCAAAGCAAAAGCTAGCGATGGCGAGATGGCCCGCGCTTGCGATGTGCTACACACGGCAATGAGGTGTCGCTATCGTGCTTTGCGCGGCTTGAACGAAAAGATGATCGTCGACCATCCCAGCAGCACATAATGTAAACTTATCTTGCACTCATATAAAGCGTACCTTGACTATAGCTTCTACCCAGCGGCCAAGGCGCATATACTGAGAGGTTCTGTTACAGAGAGCCAGTGACTCGCTGCTGCTTGTACGGCGAGGTGGTTCAGCGGCTTGTGATGCTTCAGAGTTTGGCGGCTCCCTGTAGCAACAATGGAATACAAACGTTTGAGCTGCAACGCGCCCGGCCGGGGTCAGCATGCATGTTGCAAAACTGATCGAACATGCAGCCTGACAAGGCATGTGAAAGAGCCAAGGCGTCAAGGTGCAGCATAAAGTGCCTGGTAATCACAGGGCAAGGCGTTTGCTCTGGGTCGTGATAAACGTGACCAGGGTGAGAGGATTATAACAAATCATTTATGAGCACGTCAATCCTCGAACTGTGTGTCACTTACCTCAGTGAAGTCGGCCTGGTTCCTTCTGCTGCTGCTTGTTTATGTTGCTGTCGGATGTGATGCCATAGCATCTTCACTGTGCTATCCTGTACCGTTCCAGCGCTTTCGAGCAAGTCGTGCATATCTCAAAGCTGCGATCTCCAGGATAGCGGGCAGCACAATGCGCATTGAGCTGTATGCCAAAGCAGATATAGCGCTGTAGCTGACGATGCCCACGCCACACCTTGCAGATGCACTTGGCAGCTGGTAATGGGAAAGCACTGCATTGACTATAGCAGGCGCTGCATCGGCCATGTTAGAGCGCCGCATCTATATGCGAGCAACTCGTGTGTGTGTGTGTGTGTGTGTGTGCGTGGGTGCATGCTCAGCAGCTCAAAGTGCATGCTGTATCCGCCTGCACCGTCACAGAGTACTTCCTGTCTCATTGCGCAGCGTCGTGCCGATCCGCGCAACCCACACATTCGCTATGGAACAACACCTCATTTCTCTTCTCTTCACTATAGATGTCATAGCTCACGCCATCAGCAGCAGCAGCATTTCTGGATCAACGGAATGACTCAGCTGCATCTCTGGCTCAATTGTCATCGTAGATCTTGCTTTTGGCAGCATCGAGATGTTGACATTGCAGATGTTGTTGCATCATCCACTTCAAACTTCACGAGCTTCGCTCTCGTTGATGGCACCAGAACTCAGCTGCCAGTCACGTCCATGTGACAGTGCTGCTACTGCTGTCTCAAGGCCCACTGTTAACCTCAGTTGTGCCGTTCGTTGAGCATCTCCGGATGACAGAATCGTGTGCAGTTCTTTGCGAGCTGAGAGGATCGCGCAAGATGAGACCGTTCCCATGCACAGATATTCGCGTGCGAAGCCCCTTGGCCCATCGACTGTGTCAGCATCAAGCAAGCAAATTTTGCGATTTCAACGTTGTATACGCTGAAACCTTGTCTGCAGTAGCATTGATGCTATTTGATTGTGCCCTTAAGCTTGCATGCAGCAATGCTGCCTCCAGCTCCAGTTCTAAGGTGGATCTTTGCGTGCCGTGCGATCTTCGAGCGAGACAACAGCAGCAATCGATCCGATTGGGCTTTCAGTTGCACTGGGTGCAGCAGTGGCGAATGACAGCAGTCGCGGCACAGCCATGCAGTATCTGGCATGGCACTGAGGAGGATTGACCAAGAGACACCAGCAGCACGCCTGATAGCTTGCTGCTGACTGCACGACAAGTTGAAGCAACACGAGCAAGGAAAGCAGATCTGCAGAGGATGCGTCTGTACTCAATTGCTGGTGCAAGAAATGTGCAAGCAGTGGGACAAGCAGCAGGGCAGAGTACATCAGATTCTGCTCGCCCACACGAAGGCTGCAGCACACGCTGTCAGCCGCTTGAAGCTTCATGGCCAGCGCTTGAAAGCAGCTTGGCAGAGCAGATCACAACATTCTTGCACGGCGTGTCAAGCTGCATCGGGAGGCGTATTCTCAGCGGCTATGTATGTAGCAGTATGACAGCTTGAAGCAGTATTGGGCGAGTGATGCCTTGTACCAGCAGCTCGATATGTGCTCACCAGTCAGGCCATAGCACCAGCACACCCCGATACAGACATGCAGCAGAGCTGTTGTGCCAAGCAAGTGACACTGTGCAAATATGATAAGCGACTACACACGACAACCTCAGTCTCATCTTTTACTTATTACTACAGCGATTGGGCGTCTGCAATCAAGCATGCGACATCATTCTGAGGGGAGCGCTCAAAAGTCAGATACCTGTGAAACAAGATGAGATGCGCTGACCTGTCACTATGAGCCCAACTTGCCTCTGCTGCTGAGTACGCATGCCAATAGCTGAGTGGATGTTCGGATCCCGATGCCATGCTCACGTTGGGCTGGTATTGACAGCTGATCACTCAGACGTCACGAAAGCATAGCACGACGTATGAGTTGTTAAGCTTGTGTGGAGCGTGACGGGCTACAGCCCACAAAACACGTCAGCAGCCTGAGGACATGTCAGTCACGCTCACAGGTGAGCCCGCTTTTCCATACACTCGGATTGGACTTGCAGGCGAGCTATGAAAGCTTGACATGCCCTGTTCACACCGTGCTGATTCGCATCTCAGCTTGGCAAGCGTGCAAAGCTGCAGTTCCTGACAGCACAATTGCTGCCTCGCTTCATGTGTACGAAGCACTGGCTAGTGCCGTTCATGTCCACTTGTAGCATTTCGACTGAGTTGCTCGTGACTGTGTATATGTGTCTGTGTGTGTGCTGTTGCTGTCCTGCTGCGGATGTCATCACGCTGATTGGCAAGCTTGCTGCAGCAACTGGCGCGCTCACAGACCGTAGCTATCGTCAGTGCAAGCTGCTGTCCTGGTATGCAGAGTCTAGGCCGGCGCTTACCAATCGTGTCGAGCATACATTAGGACTGCGTCGATGCAGATCACTGGCAAACATGCTCGAGCACATGCAGTTCACAACCACATGGCATATATTGCAGCTTGGATCAGACACAACCCGTACAGAGCACCTGTGACACAATTCGTGTACAATACGGTGCTACAGCACTCTGCAGGCTGGCTTGCATCAACCTGCTGATCTACGTGGCTACCAAGACCTGGTCCTGAAAACAACTTGAAGGCTTGCAGCCTGAGAAAAATAACACGCAGACACGTTCCGAACGAGTAACTGGCAAACGGTCTGATCTGTTGGCTGTCGAGCGACATCTTGTGTTGGCAAAGTTATGCGCACAAGATATTTGACTTGGCTATAGCTGCAAAGAAAATGGTGCTGCAACTGAACAGCAGCGATATTCATGCGACATGCAGATGTGCACGTTAACTACTAGTATAAACATGCAGCAGCTGTGTACGCGCAGTAATAACGGCATGCACCTATAGGACAGACATGTCTCTCATTACAGTATGAAGCAAGGACATAATCAGCAAGTATCACTGAAACAGTATATGAGCGACAATATACTCTTATTTAGGAACGGGGTGAACTTCTCACGATCATATAGTGATGCAACGACTGAGAGGCGTACAAATGCACACAGCTTACAGTGCCAAGTGAAGGTGCAGAGTGATAGCTGTGTGTGCATGCAAATTGTGTGCATTCGGCTTGGCGTGTGTGGTTGGAGAAAGCTGGTCTTCTGTACACCGTGAGACAGACAGTGTAGCCCCTTGTGTGTGTGGCAAAGCTCCATATAGCTAGCTCTTGATGCTAACCTCTCAGTGCGCATGCACAAGTCTCCTTGCCGTGTCGCCCCCCCCTGTATCGTGCAGCTCGTTTCTGTGTATGCGCGTGCCTGTACATGTCTGTGTGTGCGCGCATACACGCGTATCATCCCCCCGGATAACCTAAGCCTCGACATGCATGCGTTCCTCTGTGCTGTGTGCGTTACGAAGCCGTGCTGTGGGTTGCACTGAGCTCAATAACGAATACGTGCAAGCTGTGTCCCGTCCCCCATGTACTGTCCACAAAATCTCGCACACATGTGAACCGGTTGTTCAACCCCGTGCATTCTCATGCATGAATGCCTGCTGTTCGAGTGAGCCTGCCGTGTGTGCCCCGTATGTCCCGTTGCACATGCTTGAACGAACTGTGTCCCCTGTTGATTGTTCGTCATGTATGAGTGTGTGCGTGTAGTCGTTTGTCGTGCAGACATACATCTCCGAGGCTCTGTGTTGTATACTGTGCAACGTGTAAGACTACTCTAGATTGTGTGGTCTTCGTTTCTGACTCTGTCTGCGTCTCCGAATCGGCGTGTGGAGTCGAACACAAAATGTATCTGCACAATGTGTCAGCAAAATCGTGGCCTCACGGCGGTGGCCATTGTTCGTGCATGCAATCCGTTTCCTTGCGAACATAAACAGTCCCTAGCAAGTCAGAAAGTGTAGGTTTGTTGTGTCCCGCTGCATGTACTGTGTATCAAAAAAGCGCTGCATGTTTGTTTGTGCTGTATCGTCGAGCAGTGACTCAGCCACAAAATGGACATGTGTGTGCATCAGTGTGTTCGCGTCTGTGCGCCGCTTGCGGTTGTGCTGCGGTCGAAGTGTGAAGTGTGACTCGACTAGCAGTATCATTGAAGTTCTGGTGTTGTTCTGCTGTGTGCGATCACCCAAATGTCAATGCTGCTGAGCTCTGTGTGTCACGATGGTAGCATGTGCTCATTGGATAGGCTTCACTGTCGTGAGTTAGCGCGTTAACGCTCAGTGACTGCACTGCAGCTGTCGTAAGGAAAGACATGCGATAGCGAGATCATACACATGGCAAGCGTGAGAAATGAAAAACGTATGCTAGACGATCAGAACACATCAAGCGCGGCTACGCACGCAACGTGCCGTGAAGATTACGTGCTGGAGCTACGGTGCTAATTGCGTGTATTGTGCATGCGATCATCGCATTCGCGTCGTTGACAAGTTCAAATTAGATCGAACCGCGATCATACGTCATGGTCAGAGTCTTAGCTCGCATTCGGTATGATTCGTTCACTGCGTCACGTACCTCAGTAGGTGTTCTCAAGAGAGAGATAGTGACGTTATAGAGCCAAGAGCAAGCACAACCACGATAGTACATAGTACTGAGTGTTTGCAGCATGGAAGTGTAGCCTATCAGCTCACGCCCTGTGCATTGTATGAACACGCAACAGGCAATCAGAGACAACAGGCGCGTAAGTTGCTCAAGTGAGCGTGTGATGCATACCACGATGCCATGTACGGATGCAGCACGTGACCTTGTGCTATGTAGCGTGTTCAACCGAGCACGGCGATGCATGACACAGTAGACAGAGTCGCATGCGCGTGATACGGCAATGTTTGTACTGCACCAGTAGTAAGCATGCGTCGTATACATGACGACCTACAAAGCGCGTCAAGGCCGGATAATGCAGCACCGTATACAGTGTTTGGCCACTCATTCAAGCACATAAGCGCATAAAAGCTACACCACTCAAAGCAGCGCAATGCAGTGCCACGTACGATACCCAGTTGCACATGTCAACTTGTATTAGTGTATGATCACACGCACCTTAGAGATCATCGTCACTTTCTGGCTCTGTTGCATCGGGATCGATCTCCTCAGCAGCGTAAGCAATGTTAGCACCAACATTAGCAGCAGCAGGTACATTAGCATCACCAGCAGCTTGCTCATTAGCAACGCCAGCAGCTTGAGCAGCAGGCTCATGCTGTGCAGTGTCACTGTCACTGTCACTGTTGTTTGCTGGTGCTTGTTGGTCTTGTGCTTGTGCATTCGCTGCTGCTGCTTGCTGTGCAGTTGCTGCTGCTGTTTCTGTGTCTGACTCAGTGTCTGGTTCTACTTGCCCCTGAGCCTCATCCTCAGTGTCAGGCTCGAAAGCTGAGTGGTACGGTACATACAATGTTCATACAAGACAGCATGCATTGCACAGGCGTTACGTTGCACGCAGCTACGTTTGATTGCAGTGCATGCGAAGCCATTATCGCCGCAGCTGACGCTCGCTATCGTGGCTGTAGCAATGGTGTGTTTTGCATGCGATGCACCCAGAACATGCTAGACAAAAGTGTGCGCATACAATGCGTGTACAGTGACATGCGATAGCGTGTTTCTATGACACGTGTTATATCGTCCACCGCTGCTTGTGCGTCAGTAGGCGAAGCAATGAACGGCTAGAATAGTGACGTATACTCCACACAGGCGGAACATTTGCATTCAAAGTGCATGTACAGACACATGCTCATATGCATCATACGTACATGTGAGTAATACACGTACCTGCGAGCTCAGCTGGAGTAGGGGGTGGCACTGTCTCTATAAACCCTTTGCTCAGGCACCATTCATACAAGGCATAGATGCGTGTCCAGTGGTCTTTGAGGTAGGCTGTATACACCGAATACGAGTACATACAGGGTACGTGCAAGAACAACAAGCCTTGAGGGTCATGTGCACACTAACGGGCAGTATGTGCGCTTGCGTATAGTGTGTTCCGGAGTCGAAACGTAGTATAAGCGTGTCCTGTAGGCGCTTACCACATTGTACACGCGCCAGACAAGTAAGTATGAGGTCAATGATGCGCAACGACATTTGCTCAATGCAATGCGATACTTCAACTACGCTCAAACTGGTGCCAATTGACGTAATGTATATGTTTTGAATACCTGCATTCCCAATGATGCAGAGACTTGAGCGACCCTTCATGCATGCATCGAGAATGCTCCTGCAGGTTCTCTGCAGATGTGGAGCATGTACACGCGTGTTCGACCGTAAGCACGCATTCGGCGGTTCCACTGTGCGCATTCCAACTTGTGCATACTTTGTGCGGTGCGTGTTCCCCAGAACGCTTGCGGTGACAAGTCGTGGAGTATCTGTTCGCGTGTAACTAGCAGTTTGCTGCAGAATTGCCCGGTGCCGTTCAGATGATTGCACGGAAGATATAGGACACCAGCGTTGGGCATGCACGAGTCAAAATCGCACACCAACGTAACACAGCTGTTCGGCTAAAACTACATAGGACGCAATCTTACCCCGCTCGCTTGGCAAGATATCAGCCTCTTGGACACCAGTGCTAAAGACAGTGTTGACAATCACTGCACCAAATGACCTGCCCTGGAATCCGCAAACAGACATGAGAGCACGCAGACACGAAGTACGTCATCATATCTGTGATGCGCAATCAGTTGCGGAGCAACGGGCGTAACACCACGGGTACGTATGACAGCTTACTCGTATAACACAGACACGCTACATGCACATAATAATTGGCAGACAAGGCCGGTCGGTACGACGAGTGAGGTTGCACGTTGTGTCAGGATAATGCAAACCAGATTGGGTGATGCATGCGCAGCGCAAATTCAAGTGCACGTGCACGTGAAATTCAAGAATCGCATGTCATAAACGCGTGGCAGACGTGAATCTTTACAGGGGAACAATCTGCACAAGTGCATTTACAGCTCAGCAGCAAGCACAGTGAGCTTCTGACGTACCGAGAACTGTTCACAGGAGCCAGCCTGTAGAAAACGTTTTTCAATGCCAGCTGTGACATGTAGGTTAGATGCCTGCAACACTGCCTGTTGAGCCCAAGACTGAACATATATCACAAGCGACGGAGAGCCGTGCAAGCAAAAGCAACGGCGATCTAAGTCACATAACGACAGCCTCCGGGCGATATGCAATGCTTGATTTCGCTGTATGTCACAGAGCATACCAACGAGCAACGTGCAATGTGCAGTGCTTGTCCCGATGGCGCTTCCGTTGAGGTTGGCGTATATCTGCATGTATCGTATGTATAGCAGTGACTCACTATGTGCGTTTCTGGCGACAAATCGGAACCGTGGCGACTCAGATGCTCAATGCTCAACAGAGCATGTGAATTCAATGGTGACACAACCAGCAGTGATACACACAGGCACATATGATGAGAAGCGATTCAGATATACATACCTCAGTCACAATGGACAGATCATTGAGGCCCAAAGCCCTTCCAGCATCTCTAGCAGCACGGGCAAACCTCTGCACCATGACCTTTGTGAGATGCGCCTGCGCCTGACGCATAAGCAAAAGACATGCACACCACAGACGCATACGAATATTTCCACGGTACAATGAGATTCACCAACTATATAAGCAGGCAATGCATGCCACAGCCGCACAGTGATGTGATTAACCAATGGTGATATATTATCAGATCTCAACATTTGACAACATAGATGCACCACACAATCCTGAGAGCACGTAGCAGACGATACATGCTACAGCCGCACAGTTTAGCAGTGCAATTGAGCAGTTGTATGATCAGGTCTAATCTCAAGATTTGACGACATAGATGCAAGACTCACCTTGTTGCTGTAGCTTCTCTTCTCAGCATCGTACACAGCTGGAGCTGCAGATGTACAACCGGAAAAAATAAGCGTGACACACGAGTGTTCAGAGCATCTTTACATGCGATCGCGTGTATCAAAATGAGGTGTTCAGGTGCGCGTGTTCGTGTCGATTGAGCGCACAGGAGCGAGGGTGACCTGAATACGGACACGCAAGACGCTGTCAGTATATATCCATTGACGTGAGCTCTGCATATACACGCGACGTGATGCGACTAATAATACGGATCTAACAGTACCGACATGTGCAAATGTCATATGGCACATACACTCGCACCTACTATAAGAAGCAAACACTCAAGAGTCGGTATATGTGCACAACCGTTGCAAGACGAGAATGACATGCACAATAAGGCCGGATTGAAGTGCTGTATTGCTATGTGGTTTGAGATATTACAGTTGACTAGCAGGAAACAGGACGACATTCTAGCCTTCAGCTTCACGCTGAGTGATAGCAATACACATACAGGTGTGATTGTTTGATGCCGGCTCACCCTGAGTGAGATTCCAAAATCTGACGAAAGGACAGCCAGTGTTGTTGTGCCATACCCTGTGTCGTCACATAAACACAATCAGAGCATATAACACGCAGTGTGTAGGCGTCATTATCAAGCTGAACGGTGGTCACACGTGGCAGACACAGTTGAAAGTCATCATGCGACGCTGCAAGTGATACGACAGCTGAGGCATTGCGCCATGCGCGTGACACGCGCAACTAGCAACAAGAATCACACAGCATGCAATCACGCATCAACAAAACGTTACACAGGCGCTGTCAGTGCTGAAAATGCAGGGCATGTAGCCGGTGAATCAAGCGAACAACTGTACAACACTGTCACAATCTGCATACATGAAGGTACAGCCTTAAGTAAATGCGCGTCAAAAAGATATACATGCAAGTGAACGATACCTGCGCATAGCAGCATCACTTAGACTAGCATCGATAGAAAGGTTGCCAGTGCTGGCCAGGATGACTTTGTTCAGCAGCTCCCATATTGTAGCGCAAAAGCTGTGACCGTCAAGGTGGTGCATCATGATGACGTACATTGATCGACGTCAAAAACAATAAAGCATTACCTAGACCGCTTGTTCTGATAGCATTAAGACGCCACGTTGAGATCGGCTCTCGAGAATGCATTCGCTGAACACGCACAGTATGCGCACTGCATGCGCATAGCATGAGCTGCTTGAGCAGTACGTTCGCACGAAGCTGAGTCCAAACGGTTGCAATCTGACCTGTGGTTTGTTTTGCTGTGCACCACTGGCAGCCCTTGCTCAGCCATGATCCTAAACTGCGCGTTGACGTGCACTACAAGTGTGGAAGCATATGCACATGGTGTAGCACACGGTCAACGCTCAGAGAGTTGCGTGTATAAGTACGCGTACATGTCTCACACACAAGGAGCCCACAGAGAGACGCTTGCACATACTGCAGAGCAGTGAGGAACTCGAAAGCTGCAAGAGATCATCACAAAGAACATCAGCTGCATTGCTCGCCTCGTATCACAGCGCCTGAGACTGCTCATGTGCACACTGGCGTGAGACATAAAAGTGAGCGTAACTGTCATTTACCTTTACCAGAGAATGAGGGATCGGCTCCACGCAGGTGTCCTGTTGCTGCAGCCTTCTGCGGGTTAGACTTCAAGGCCTCTATCATCGCCCAAGTGCTGATCTGTGAACATGCGACAGGTAGTAGTACGCACGAAAAACAGTGCGTTTTTGAGAAGTCTATGACTTGCTGCCACGCTGTCGCCCGACATTGAGAAGTACAACCCCCGACATATGTATGATGAAAGCGTTAGTTCATCTCACCTGTTGACTACTGTCAAAGAATGTGTAGCCAAACTTCAATTCGGTCTTCACCAGCTTCTTCTTACACACAAGCATACACCGTATGCAGGTAGACGTGCAGGTATAAGCCGTGCTACTATATTTAGTTGAGCACGAATCAAGGTACATATCAAGTGTGTACGAACTGAACGAGTCCGTGTTGCTTGAGCGGCCCGCAATCGCAATCGACCAGAGAATTGGGTAGATGCGTCACCAGACTGCCATCGAATGTTCGCCTTGCACGCGAGCAGTGCACGGTGCGGGACGGTTGCAAAGCATGTGCTGTAGCGATGCGCACCAAGCAGCAGTGCCGATGATAGCATACGAATCAAAATGACTCGTCCAAGCGCCATCGATTAAAGTCGCATAAAGCAGCACTGTAAGCCTGCTTTCGGTGAATGCAAATCATACATGTCACGTTTCCATGCTGACCTGTATTGAAGTCAAGCAGTATGGACCTTCTGCATGCGCAGGGGCAACAATGATTTGAGCGTCCGAGAGGACGCTGTCACACACGTCCTCCTGACGAGAGGTCCCAACAGTACAACATGCCATGGCAACGGATTAGGTGAGACTCGCGTGACACACAAAGCGACTTATGCGTACTAGTCAATAATACCGAACGGACTAGAGATTTCAAACCAGGCGAACATTCGTAACGTTTGTGGCACAACGACCACTACAGAATGACAGCATCACCGTTGTTGTGGCATGTGCACGAAACATGCATAGTATGCGATCACACCGTCAGTGTGCAGATACCTTGGAGATCTCCGAAGGGGTTTTCTGTTGCTTCTTTGCTTTGCCCTTCCCCTTGGTCCGCTGCTGCTGCTGCTTCTGTTGTTGTTGCTGCTGCTGCTGCTGTTGATGCTTTTCGTGTTGCTTCCGCTCCCAGATTTGTCCAGCTTGGTACTGCAGGCCTGCGCCATCAAACAAATAGACGTGTGCGGTAAGTCCGGGTGCAGCAGCAAAGCCCGGCAAAGTCGAACACGATAAGCCGACTAACATGACTGCAGTACGTTGGTGCACAGAGAACAGTACGTGCAAAAATGGTGCTGCACAGGTTGTCATTCATGCCGTATATGAGCTGACTGTACACTGACCGGTTTTCTTCAGCCGGTCCACGTCTCGACTGGAGAGGCCAGTCTCTTTTAGGCTGTCAGCGCACAGAATACAGAAGTGCGCAGACACCTTGTTTTAGCATACTGTTGACATAACTACATGATCGATGTCGGACGTCTGCCAACATATGCAAAGCGAACGGCAAGTGTGTGCACAAAGCAAACATGTTCACACGGACTCTGGACCACAATGAAGCGCTTTGCAGCAATAAGGACAAAAGCCTACCTTTGTGCATCATCCGCTCGCAGGTCCACTCGCACCAGATTGACATCTGCGCGCCAGAGTGGATATGCACAGGATTGCAACAGAGAAGGACGCTTAGTGCGCGTGAAATACAGCTTCTCGCATGCAAGCACATGGCGCGGAGAGAACTAGGTTTTTCCAACAAGTCACCTAAAGCAGGACCATGTGCGCTTTTGGCGTCCGCGTGACTGTCGAATGCGAAACAGCTAGACGAGTTCCTACGATTACACATCTCATTTCTCGCAGCACAAACAACTGCTGGAATGCTGCTGGTAATAACAATCGTGCGTATGTGCTTGTCATGAGTGATCAGGTGTCCAAGACACGCGGCCTGCAATGAGATGGGCTCAAGCTTAATATCAAAAGCTGGAATACCTGTGTAACCTCCTTGGCCATCTGGGATGAGAGCTTTTGACAGCGCCAGAGTCAGGGAGGCAAGAGAGGACCATGGAGCTATTACTAACACCCTGTATACAACCGTATCGTAGCATGCTGCAAGTTTGGGCTCGCAGCACTAGCTTGACGGGCGACAATGATCTCAGTGTCACTTAGCGTACGCCATTAAGACTGCTGAGACTGCGTAGCAAAGTAAGACAATGCCAATGATTGCAGCCTGGTGCACTCGCACGTGAAGTAATGACTGTTGAACGCCAGTTGTTACCCGAGGACGACCGTGTACACACGAGTATTCGGTCAAACAGGTTACGTACCTCTTACTATCCTTGCTTGAATCTGTACCTTGCTCTGCATCTCTCAACAGCGCATGCAGCAGCACGCAATTAAACATACGTGAAAACGAGACAAGCTGCCACGGTCATTCAATTTCTTCTGTTGTACAACGCCGCAGACGCAGTCACTCGGAGTTGCAGACGCACAGCTGGCCGAAAAGACAAGAACGCCAGTATAGTTGTTCGCTATATAGCTAACAGGCACGAATCAAACGTTTTTCGTGCACATCACACTGGGCATGCGGATGGCCAAGTGCGTCACAGACAAGGATATCGATAGGAGTGAAGTAGGCGACACCTCGGTACCTGAGCGCTAGCCTGCGAGGGCTGCAACGATGAGGCTCACTGTCAGATAGCTCCCTCCGCAGCCTGTAACAGTGTAATTTCCGAAATGAGAGCATGCGCCATTTCAGAATCAAAGCGTATGGGGTGCCATGTCGAGTATGTGAAGCATATCGACAAATGTACAGTATTCAAGCAGCACACTGCGCTCACCTGAAGGTACATCAAAGAGGCTAAAGGTGTGCTGGGGGGCAGCAGCAAATGATTCCACGCATGCAAACTGGGTCGTGTCGTGCTGCTGCTTGAACTGCTGCCATGGGACGCTTGAAAACCCAGCTGAAAAAACACACGCAATGTGCCAGCGAGCAATGTGGATGCAGCAACGAGGCGTCAAGTGCACAAAAGGTACCGGTTGTGCAGTTCGCAAAGTCGATAGCACGTGGCATGCTACCAGCGGTCAGCATGATGATGTGCGTCTATATCGCTGGTTGATGCATCTATGTGTCTCACATGCGACAGACAAGCATCTGTGGAGCTGAACCGTCATGATGAATTTGGTGCTTCATTCACCATGATACTTGGGCGTAGTGCGCGTGACTTTGCGTTGACGTGAGCGCTCTCAAATCACAAGAATGCAACTCAATAGTGTGAATCGATTAATGAGTCGTCGTTTTCAAGAATGAGATCAGAATAAGCTGTCCTACAACTTTGTTTGAAACGCTGATTGTCTTAGCGAATTGCTGATGGCGTGACAACTTTGAATGCTTGATGCCCCGTGAATGCTTACCCATGCCAGGCATGGTGGTAGCAACTTGTTTCTCAGGTGCGAGCGCTCCCTGTCATAGCGTGGTAGAAGTCAACATAGTGTCGGTGAGCGCAGACTGGTCTAACACGCACGTCACTCGAGATGGGACACAGATTACACAGAAGCCCTGTGCTCGTGACGTACTGATGCTTTTGATTGGATTTTGCTGATGATTGAATCTATATATGTTCCTGTCTTGGTAGACGGTGGTTTCTGTGGGTGTGATCATCATACGCACCAATGATTCAGAATTACCTGATCACTCTCAATCGCATCAGCAGTCTTGCTTTCTTCAGTTCCTGGTGCTGCTGTACCTCTGCTAACACAAGCACGGACATACACATATGAACACATGCAGGCACATGTAAATTTTGACATAGAACAGTCAATTCTCGATCTTGATGGTAAAGCGATTTGACAAGCCTATGTACTGGAAAAAAAGCGCGCTCAAAATTTGACAGGATGAATAGTTTTGAAGCCTGTCATTCTTGATTTTCACATGCAAAGTACGTCAACAAACACCCCTGAGATGTCAACAGCGGACGGGTTCAGCCAAAATGGTGACAAATTGAGCTTCACTTGCTTCAGTCACTGTTACACGTATGCATTGGGCAACGATGGTGCAGGGAAGCGCTTGCAGTGCTAATACTACTGATTATGCAGTGTAACGAAGGCCAAGCGATACATAAGTCCGGATTCAATCTAGCCGAGATGTGAAAAAAGATAGTACCTGCGTGCGCTTGCACTGCTCATGGCAGTTAGTGCTTTGTGATCTGCATTCTGAACCACTGTTGGTGCCTTTGCTGACTCATCGCCTTCACTGTCTGACGAAGAGTCGACACTGTGGACTTGAATTCTGCTGGGGTCAAGCAATGATGTTCTGGCATAACAGTATCCCTGTATCATGCAGCAATGATGCGTGAGTTCTTAGCAGGTGTGGTAGATTCGATCTGACACGTGACAGATGCAGTCGCACGCATCATACTTGCAAGTCGTTGTTGATGTACCTGTAGCCAAGGATCAAGTTCAGCCACTCCATCCAAAACCCCTGTGTATTCAGTGATGATTCTGTTCAGACTCACTGCTAGAGGTGTCAGCTGAATCTGTAAACGCAACGAGGGTGCAGCTGGAGTCAGTGCATTATGCACACACCACCTACTCTGCTGATGCGCTTGCGTTGTGCGCAAACAGCGCATGATATACGATCATCACTGACAGTTTGCGCATGCACAGGCCATGGCTACACTTACGTTGCAATAGTGAACAGCTTTCAACTGCTGATTAGACACGCCGCCAACATCTTTGAACGCATCTCGATCCCGCTCAAACAATATGAAGCCTGCAGCAATAAGAAGAAAGATAAGATAGCACGCACGCGAATAGGATCGTATGCAAGGTGGACCGGCAGATGCAAGGGACATGGAACTATATGACATCCTGTAGCACACGCGTGTGACATCCTGTAGCACACGCTAGAGCAGCCCGACTATCTATAATTTCGACGAGTCATCATGCTTCAACTAGTGCTAACGTGTTACAGGTAATCAGATGCCAGTGGTCGCACTCACAGTGCGATGGTGTGGTGCAGGGAAGCGCTTGCAGTGCTAATACTACTGATTATGCAGTGTAACGAAGGCCAAGCGATACATAAGTCCGGATTCAATCTAGCCGAGATGTAAAAAAAGATAGTACCTGCGTGCGCTTGCACTGCTCATGGCAGTTAGTGCTTTGTGATCTGCATTCTGAACCACTGTTGGTGCCTTTGCTGACTCATCGCCTTCACTGTCTGACGAAGAGTCGACACTGTGGACTTGAATTCTGCTGGGGTCAAGCAATGATGTTCTGGCATAACAGTATCCCTGTATCATGCAGCAATGATGCGTGAGTTCTTAGCAGGTGTGGTAGATTCGATCTGACACGTGGACAGATGCAGTCGCACGCATCATACTTGCAAGTCGTTGTTGATGTACCTGTAGCCAAGGATCAAGTTCAGCCACTCCATCCAAAACCCCTGTGTATTCAGTGATGATTCTGTTCAGACTCACTGCTAGAGGTGTCAGCTGAATCTGTAAACGCAACGAGGGTGCAGCTGGAGTCAGTGCATTATGCACACACCACCCACTCTGCTGATGCGCTTGCGTTGTGCGCAAACAGCGCATGATATACGATCATCACTGACAGTTTGCGCATGCACAGGCCATGGCTACACTTACGTTGCAATAGTGAATAGCTTTCAACTGCTGATTAGACACGCCGCCAACATCTTTGAACGCATCTCGATCCCGCTCAAACAATATGAAGCCTGCAGCAATAAGAAGAAAGATAAGATAGCACGCACGCGAATAGGATCGTATGCAAGGTGGACCGGCAGATGCAAGGGACATGGAACTATATGACATCCTGTAGCACACGCTAGAGCAGCCCGACTATCTATAATTTCGACGAGTCATCATGCTTCAACTAGTGCTAACGTGTTACAGATAATCAGATGCCAGTGGTCGCACTCACAGTGCTGATCGGGCTCCAGCTTCCTGTTGCCCTGTGATCTCCCAGCCACATGCACAGCGTCACGACGACACAAACATTCGTTTGGGCGCTCCAGAAATGATCGGACGTAATCCGTATGGCGCTCAAACACTATCAGGACTTTGAACGGGACACAAGCGACGCGAGCTGGTAGTCCTGTGCATCGACGAGGCCATAACGGGACACCGTGGGGCCAGTATTGGAAGTGAGTGTGCCAGTTACTCAGATCCTGTCTTGTTGACTCAATCGATGCGGCTGGTGACAATGACACTGTCAGTCTGATGTCACTAATGTCGCCTAATGAACTCTTAATGCAGATGCGAAGATTGGCTTGGTACATGCGATAACCACGCTGAATGACTTGCACATCCCTCAGTGATGCGACTCACCTTATACTTGATGACTTGTGCTAGGACAGCAGTGTTCCATAGAGCATGTTGCAGTACTACCAGCTCGCCGTAGTGTAAGCCTGATTGGAAAGCATAGATGTGTTCGCAGTGTGTCAGGTGCGCAAACGCTTTGCGAATTTGCGATGAGAAAGATAAGAGTCCAGTACCTGTCAAGTCTGACTGCACTATACCCAGTGTACACTCGCGTAGATGACCATATGCCGCCAGTACATTGGTCTCCTGAGGGGCCTTCAGTGTTGCAGGCTGGCACACGAAACACAGACAGAAGCTGCGTCAAGAGATAGATTCTACGAGCATGCTTGAAGTTGCAACAGATTCTGTGTTTGTACTCACGTACCTGAACGTACTGTAGCGATTTCGAAGATTGCGCCACAATTTCTCTGAGGAACTTCGCCTCCTGTGCCTGCAAGCAGCAGCAGAATAGCACCGAAACGGTGTCAGACGCAGGCACAGTAAGCAGCGCATCCACTGCACTGTGCTGGACGTGACCGTGAAAGCACTGCGTCTCATGTTCCTACAGCTTGATTTGCAGCGATGCAGACAGCTGTTGATCACTTGAAGAGGCAACATTCAATACCTGCGTGAATCTGTCTGGGTTACCAGCGTAGTTGAGGCTGGGGTCACCGAGACCCCGCAGCGAAAAAGCATGCCACGCTAGTACCCTGTCTGCTCTCAGAGTCACCTTCCTGGACAGCCCTATACCCAGCAGCCTGAGGGGGAGGGCGATCCGTTGCACAGTGTGAAAGGCACCCAGCGCAGACAGCATAGACAACAGGACACCCGTACCTAGTCTCTGTAGAACTTAAATCTCGAAGCATACTATCAGCGATGCCTAGAGGCCGCGCAGGACTTCGTTGATGGCTATTGTACTGTGCTGTGTGTGGTGGGAGGAAGAGATTTCACACACTGAACCCGCCACCGAAACTTGTGTGCTGATGCGAGCAGTTACAAAGTCAGCTCAATCTGCGTACAACAAACACAGACACCTCGCCTCGCGTTTGATCATCTGCAGATGATCTGCTGTATGAGCAAGCTATTAGTAAGTTGTGTTTCCAAGCCTCAAGGGGATCCTCTCAAAGTTCACACTCTGTGGCCTGTTGCAGGCAGATCTAACCCTAGTATATTATATGCATAGTCACATGATGCGCAGCCAAGGTCTCGATATGCAGAATGTGTGACGGCACATCTTTTAGGTGTCGCAGCATCAATGTGTCCTCCTCTTCTGAGAGCTCTCATTGATCCTTTGTACCGCACAGCACAGCACAGCGCAGCGCAGCACAGCATAGCACAGCACAGCACAGCACAGCACAGCAATTGAGAGCAATGAGCCTAAACATTCTGAGCTTGCTAGCGCCTTGGAGGCCTCCTCGGCACGCTAAAACAACCTGATGTCTCGCAACGTGATGCTGGCGCGTGACAGTGACCTGCAGTGTGGCAAGGAGGCTGGCTGCATCAGAAACTTTGCGGCTAGTCACGCGCGCGCAGCACACAATCACATCAACAGTTCATCTCGCAGCTGAATCAACATGTGCATCGTACACAACGCTCGAGCGCATACACACCGAGCAACACTGCGGCACGCGCGCAGGTTGCGTAATGAGAGGAAGCGACGTTACCTGTCATAGATTGTCCGCGAACAGCAAGCGACAGAGTACAGGCGCAGCAGATGCAGGATGCATTGACAGGCAGGACAGCAGATGGAACGAGATCCATGTGCAAATTGAAGCGATGTGAAGTAGCAAAGCACATATTTTGGAATCCCTAGTGGCTTGAGATTTTGAATGTATGTCGGTCGTTCCCAATGAAGCTTGCTTCCAAAGCAATTGGGCACGATATCGCCTGTGCACTCGTGCCGCCATTCGCTCATGATGGCGCAAACTCTTTGACCGTGCTATTCCACAACTGTACACAATGCGTGCAACGCTCAAGCCTTTGCCTCTCTGTCGCAGAGGAGAATCGTTGGTAGACTCATGTGTTCGCTACTTGCTTTTTTGTTTGAGCGGTTAGCCACAATACACCTCGAACAGCGCCTCAATGCTGGTCAGTGCGTGCTCGTTGTGTTGTGCCTCCACAATGGAGAGCTGACTAGGGCATGCATCGCACTTGCCCCGTGTCTCTGCACCTAGCTTATCTGGGTTTCCCTTGTCAGCTGTGCTGCTGCGCTTTATGCGTGCGTCTCAATCTGTTGCATCTTACTGTCAAGCAATACAACGACCAGAAAGTCTGCTGGTATTTTGCGTACGGTGTCACACCCTGCTCTGTCGCAACATAATGCGTGTCGTTCCTTACACCCGTGTGAACATGGATCTGTGCCGGCGTGTTGCGCGTTGCAAGCTGACACGGATGCAGGCTTGACACAAGAATCTTGTCGGTGATTGACTAACTGACTGCTTGCTTTGCGTCGCATTCGTAGCGTGTTCGCTTATGCTTCGTGTGTCACAGTTATGTTGCTAATTGTTACTGTCTGCCGTGTACCCCTGTGGCCGCTTGTCACAGACACATTTCCTCTACAGGCGCAACTTGTGTTGCTCAACTTTTGTGTGCTGCTGTTAGCTGTGCTCAATGAGCGCTCTGATGAAGTCACATCACGTCTGCATAATGTCACACGAGGGTGTGTCGCTCGTAACACTGACTGGAAGTGTTCATGTAGCGGAAGCCCTCAATCATCTGTGCCTAGCCTCTGTCTTCGCACGTTCGGGTCTTGGGAGTTGTGCATCTATGTGTAGCGCAGCGTATATGCACATAGGACAAAACATACTCACGGCGTTGAGTGAAATTATGTGCAGCATGCATGCGCTTGTGCGGCATTGTGTCGACACCGTTTATGTCCATACCGTGTCATCGGCACACAGCTATGCTATGTTTGCTATGTACAGGAACCCGCTCTCGTTTGAGCACCTACCTCAGCTAAAGATTGTGCCATGTGGCTCATAGCCGCAATGGATCCTTGCCCTTTCTGTCGCTGTTGCTGGTATCTTGATTTTGACGAGGGTTTTCCCATCTCGTCTGCACATGTAAAGATGACACAGGGTGGACATATACATACCCACATGACACACACGCACGCATGATACAACAGTGTACACAAGCCTCAATGCTGACATCGCAGCAAACTAGAGGAGATCTATGTGGCTAGCTGCGAGAGACATCAGACAGCTCAGGCGGGGAGCGGACTCATGCGCCATCTGGCGGCACTCTGTATATACTGGGCATACACTAGTGTGCGCATACCAAGAGAGCGACTCTTGTTGAGCAATGTGAACAGCAAGCAGCATTCACCTTTGCCGCGGTTCGGAAACACGTGAAATGTGATGTGTTGCACACGTTGCGCAGCTATAAGCTTGCGCTAATTGCTGAAACATCGGACGGCAACTGTGGCTGCTCGTGCAAGCGATCAATGGCAAGTGCAGTTTTGTTCAATATAGATTGAACGGGCCCATCATGACCTTTGCACTAGGTGGTTCTACAAGGAATCGCTGCGAACGATTGTACGGGTGCACACGTCCCCATGTGAGCAGCTTACCTGAGCAACACCAGTATGTGTAGCAGCATAGTGCCAGTGGTGTCAGCACCATCCAGTCATGTCGTCTGCATCGTTCACTGCTGTATCAGGTTTGACACTAGCAGACCATTGGTGATGAGGTGCATGCTGTTGCCCATCCTCGAAGCTCTTGTGTCCACTGTTCTGTTGCTCTGACCTGTGAGGCACATGTCACAGTGCATGTCGCAATGTCCGTTTTCATAGCACGGTAGGCATCAGGCCGCATGAGACACAAAGCTTCTGCATAGGCCAAAATTAAATCTGCTGTGTAAATCCGTCTATATGCGCACATTTTAACAAACGCAGAGTTACGCGACAAGTCATCCAGGATGCACGACACGTTCTGACACAGACTCTCTCTCTCTGACAAGTTGACTCATGACATCATGTACGTTGCAGACACTCTATAGTTAAGCAAACAAATGGGTCTGCGTAGTGCTTGGCGCGCCTGAAGGAACGTGGCGTTTGCATGCACCGAGCATAGCCGTGAACGCCATCCTTTGGTGAATCACTTGCACCATTCATCAAACGATAGCATCAGGTATCGGTGCGCACACCTGCATTGTGATCACTTGAGTCAAAGCTCTGATGTGTTGTGCGCGTCAGCTGACTCCATGCTGCACACATACCGGCAAAGCACAGCACACTATAAATTTAGTACCCATCAGCATTGACAATGCCATTGATGCATCGCACGTAACAATCAGTGCAAACGCACATGGGTGGACAGTCGTCAAGGGGTGTGTAAAGCATAGGCACTGTGTTTCGCAACAGTATGGATGCAAGCTGCATAGATTCTATATATAAGCGTGCGTCGCCTGAGATTACACCGACCACTGAGCGACACTATGTCATGCTATGAGCACAGGTCATCACTGACACATCTCATACGCATAGCGCCTTGCCGCTCATGCACTACAGTGACTATATGCAGCAAAATTCTTCATGAAGGTCGCAGGAATATGTGGCAACCAAGTGAAGTGCATGAGGAACTCACATTCTCAGACAGGGAGTCCCAGTCAGTGTCATTGAGAGAGAGGCTTGGTAGTGACATGCGCAATGCTGCTTCAAGTTGCGCCTGGTCGCTATACTGCTTGCTATTCCCTCTAGAACCCTGCATAACAACAAAGGCGATACTACATCATGCAAGAGCATCAACGTAACAAAGGCGTGAACATCAGCGCTTGTATTTCGCGTACGCGATCAGGACAGAACACGCTCATGGGCGCAATAGCTTGTCGTTCAGCGTGAGTGATAGGATGCTTGTTTGCAGAAAGAAACAGCACCTTATGCCACGTCATCAAGCTACATTCTCAAAGGGCGGTATCTGTGACATGCACTCTGTGTGCTGACATACAGGAAAACGAATGACTGCAGAAGGTCTATCTTACAGGAGACGCCTTCACACACAGCGATAATCGATCTCATTGAACAACACAGACAGGTCCAGCATTGCAGTGCGCAGGCTCGTGTATAAAGAGCTCGTCTACGGACTTAGATGACACGCACGGATTGGTGAATCGGGTAGTGCGCGAATCGACTTCAATGAGTGTGGCATGCGGTGAGTGTTCGCTGCTTCGACTGACTTCACTACGTATGCACAGCGCTGATGGGTTATGTGTTATTACCTGTTGGCCTGGTACGGTAGCTTGCACGTCGGCTGCAGACGTGGCGTCAGATCTGTGCTGTCGCTAATGCTGCTTGTGCTGATTCGCTATCCGCAGATCCATCGAGTGCCTCGGAATGCACACGCGACTTGCTCGCTGCTGTTGCTGCTGCTGTCCTTGATTGCGGTTTTGACATAGGACCTATTGCTGTGGCGCGAAGGCGTGCCACGTGGCTGTCGCTGAGCACGAGCATTACTGTTACTGTTCATGCCTACTTGTGCTTCAGGCTGATGGGCGTTTCTAGCGATACCACCAACAGGACTCCTCTGGTTGTCACGGTTGATGATGCTGTTTGAGTTGCTAGCATCGCCGTTGTTAGCATCCCTGCTGTCATTGTTGTTGTGATTGCGTTTGAAAGCCCATTGGCGCTCAAAGCCAGCAGCGAGCGTTCCAACCTCAAGAGGCGGAGGCGTAATGTGCAAATGACGCAATGATAGCTCTGTCTTACCACCATGACCATTGCTGTTGCTACTGCTGCTGCTTGCGTCTTTGGCACCTGTGAAGACACAACAGCAACATACAGGCATGTGTACACAGATGGGCGTCAAAACAACGATGCAATCGCTATGTGTTGAAAGTCGAGTCAACAGCATTTTGTTGATCAGCCAACATGTGCTTGCAAACGAGAGTGAGGTACAAAAGGCGACTAAGCCGGCGCATGTCTGACACAGCCACAGTCTCTGGCACAGGCTTCATACGTAGAATGCTCATTAGTACCCATGCGGCATAAGCGTGATGGCTTGACGCGTCAGAGAGCTGGTGAGCACATGATGCAGCGTGCAGCAAGATCATAGTCAATCAAGTATTTATGTGATGAGAGCATACGTGCTAGTAGCATACGTGAACCCAAAACAGTTAGACTTGTGTACACACGCATACCTGCTTCATTGGTTTGCTTTGTATCAGGAGGCGGAGGGAACAGGTCAGGGTTATCACTGCTTGCATGTAGCTGTATCCATCTATACGTCGCGTATGTGCACATACAAGCGCAAACACGCAAGCCCATTCGCGCGCACCAACAGAAGCACAGCGTCAGCAAGAGACTGTGAGTGTGTGCGGCAGCCACGCGTTGAGACCATCACCGAGACATTAGCACCACCTTGCACCTGGACACTCTCGTTCAGAAACAGTGAACAACTCGATCGTGCCCGTTCGTGACTTCCTTGAGCACGTGACAGTTCTTGACGGACCATGCTTACATCCTTGTCGTTCGCACGGTGCACGTGCGTATACATGACATACATGACCAATGGTTAGAATACATCGAGCGTTCTCACGTGTTGTACTGACCTTGGTGCAATTGCTAGTGCCATGCTGACACAATCTGCTTTGACACTGCTGTCGCCAGCTTGTTGAACGCTAGCATGAAAAAAAGTGATATAGGTGTTGCTATAGCTGCTAGCACCTGTTGCCAGCTTCTGCACGTTTTGTGGCATCGACCGCTTCTCGCCCACTGCGACCATAACAGATCCTCATTTCAGAACTTGGTGACCAAACACTGCCGCCTGTCAAAAATGCGATACAAGAGACTGGGTGGTCTTATGTCAGCGAGGTTCTGAATGTTCCTGATCCCAACTTCGCTCAGTCGTT
>CAXIVC010000174.1:25000-27500 GCA_964035585.1 Polytrichum formosum | reverse complement strand
CCTCCCCTCCCGGCGCTAAGATCGATCCTGGTCCCCGAAAGCCACACGAGGCCAATCGCACCAGGTCGTGCCATCTCGGGGGCTGGGTTTCTACTTCAAAGGCCTACATTCCGTCGTCCGCCATCCTTTGCATTCGACGGTTTTCGTTTGCCGAAACCCTTGCCCCACTCGACTTTCCCACCCGATGCGCCCCCTACGCTTCGATCCAAATCTTCACCCTTCACTCGCGGAAAATAAGGCTAACCACGGCCGGGCCACGAAGGCCCATCAGGCAGCTCACCCCTCTCCCACAAGCTTCAGGATCAATTCGTTTCTCGCGCTGGCTTGTGGCGAGTCGCACGACCCCTGCCGCTCCAACCGACTCCCCACGTATAAGCCTCTGGGACTCCGCGCAGGGCCCCTCCCCCACCGTCAAGTCAGCTTTTGTCTCTCTGCTCAAGTTTGGGGCCAGGTAGACGTTTTCCCCTTAGCCGCTGGGGCCTCCCCGCGCTGCTCCGCCACTCCTCCCCGCGCTGCTCCGTCACTCCTCCCCCTCCCTCCTCCCGTATAAAAAATGAATAAAGTAAAATCTATATATAGTTTTTATTTAGTTAAATTAATATAAAATTGATATAAATAACCCCTCTGCCACCTGTCCCGCCCCCACCTGTCCCGACCGCGCCCCCGCCAGTCCCAGTCGCTACGGCGCCCCCGCCAGTCCCGACTAGCGCCCCGCTAGTCCCGGTCGCGACGGCGCCCCCGCCAGTCCCGATTAGCGCCCGCTAGTCCCGGTCGCGACGGCGCCCCCGCCAGTCCCGATTAGCGCCCGCTAGTCCCAGTCGCCACGGCGCCCCCGCCAGTCCCGACTAGCGCCCGCTAGTCCCAGTCCCAGTCACTTCTGCTACAATTCTGCTAGTGCCCGCCGCGGTTCCCTCACTCCACCTGCTAGTCCCGACTAAAAATAGGTCTCCAATACAAATAGAACCCAACACTGATACAAATATTAATCCCCAACCTTGGTATTAGGGTGGGTTCAGTTTTCGTCTATTTATGCCCGGTTTAAAATAGGCATATATTTTCATCTATTTACGAGCCGACTAAAAATGGGGGTTGGATACAAATGGAATTCAACACACTTGGGTATGAATCCCAAACCTTGGTATTGGGTGGGTTCGGTTGTCATTCATTAAGGAGCAAACACACATGGGTGTGGGATACAAAATGGAATTCAACACACTAAGGTATTGGGTATTGGGTATTGGGTGGGTTCGGTTCTCATTCATTTAGGAGCAAACACATGGGTCTCGGATACAAAATGGAATTCAACACACTAAGGTATTGGGTATTCATCTATTTACGAGCCGACTAAAAATGGGGGTTGGATGCAAATGGAATTCAACACACTTGGGTATGAATCCCAAACCTTGGTATTGGGTGGGTTCGGTTGTCATTCATTAAGGAGCAAACACACATGGGTGTGGGATACAAATGGAAATTCGACACACTTGGGTGTTAATCCCAAACCTTGGTACTAGGGTGGATTCGCTTCTGATGTATTTGGGAGCAAACACATGGGTGTGGGATACAAAATGGAATTCAACACACTAAGGGGTTTAATCCGGAACCTTGGTAATTGGTGGATTCGATTTTCATATATGTACGACCCGATTAAAAATAGGTATCAAACTTTGTCTATTTGCGGTTTTCATCCACGCATGACCGGATTTAGAAAATGGTGTGGATCTAGATATATTTAGGGCCAGATTAATAATAGGCGTCGGATACAAATGGAACCCGACACACCTAGGTTTTGATCCGGTCGATTAATTGGGTGGATTGGGTCACATCTATTTATGGCCGGATTAAAAAAGAGGTCTGGATTTAGATTTATTTAGGGCCCAACTGAAAATAGGCATACTAAACACGAATGCATTTAGACACACCTAGGTATAAATGCGGTCGATTGGTCGGGTGGATTCGATTATGATCTATTTACGACATGACTAAAAATAGGTACAGATTATGATCTATTTCGTGGATGGATGAATTCGGAAGGTGAGGGTTAAACCTGGGCGTTAGTTAATTGGATGCGAAGGAGTGAAATGGGTGGAGCAAAATAAAATGGGTATGGAATAGGATATATTTAGGACCCTAAACCTCAAAAACAAAAAAGGTATATGATTAGGATCTGTTCATGGACGAATTCGGAAGGTACGAATTAGTTAATTCGATCCGAAACACAGTCAGGTATTACGAATCCGAGAGGTCGGTATTGGGTGGATTCGGGTTTCATTCGTTTCGGAGCAGAAACGCACTTGCCTCGGATTCGAATGGAACCGAACACACTCGCGTGCCGATCAGAAACCCTGGTAATTGATGGTATTTACGGCCGGATAAAAAAAAAGGTCTGCATCTTCACCTATTTACGATTTTGATGTGTTTAGGACCCGATTAAAAAAAGGTATCGAAGTTGATCTATTTAGGGGGTTCGGGCATTTACGACCGGATTGGAAAAAGGTCT
>CAXIVC010000174.1:0-5000 GCA_964035585.1 Polytrichum formosum | reverse complement strand
GGCTTTTTTTCCCCGAGGCAGCTTTGCCCCCCCCATTTGACAATGGGATTCCCGATTTTGACTTGGACGCGAGCGTCTCCCTTGTTGAATCGGGATTCGTGCAATGCTCGCGTCTCCCTCATCGAAGAGGGATTTGTGACATCTCTCTGCCGAGAGTAGGGGCCAGGTAGACGTTTTCCCTTTTCCCGTTTTTTCCCGAAGCCGCTGGGGTTGGGGCCCCCTCGCGTCGGCCCGACAAAGGGGCGGGAGCGCCTCGGTTTATCTCTGGGGCTAGCCCTACTCAGAAGGCCTACATTCCGTCGTCCGCCATCCTTTGCATTCGACGGTTTTCGTTTGCCGGACTAGCCCCACGCAACCCCGATACGCTTTCCGATTCCCTCGCAATCTCGACCCGAATGTTCTCCTCGCACCGGAATCACGAGGGTGCCGCGGCCGGGCCACGAAGGCCCATCAGGCAGCCCCTCCCCTCCCGGCGCTAAGATCGATCCTGGTTCTGCAGCGGGCAGGGTCGGTCGGCAGAGCCGCCTCCCCTTGTAGAAGCCTCTGGGACTCCGTGCAGGGCCCCTCCCCCATCGTCAAACATCCTTTTGTCTCTCTGCTCACAGTTGGGGCCAGGTAGACGTTTTCCCTTTTCCCGATTCCCTCGCAATTTCGACCAGAATGTTCTCCTCGCACCGGAATCACGAGGGTGCCGCGGCCGGGCCACGAAGGCCCATCAGGCAGCCCCTCCCCTCCCGGCGCTAAGATCGATCCTGGTCCCCGAAAGCCACACGAGGCCAATCGCACCAGGTCGTGCCATCTCGGGGGCTGGGTTTCTACTTCAAAGGCCTACATTCCGTCGTCCGCCATCCTTTGCATTCGACGGTTTTCGTTTGCCGAAACCCTTGCCCCACTCGACTTTCCCACCCGATGCGCCCCCTACGCTTCGATCCAAATCTTCACCCTTCACTCGCGGAAAATAAGGCTAACCACGGCCGGGCCACGAAGGCCCATCAGGCAGCTCACCCCTCTCCCACAAGCTTCAGGATCAATTCGTTTCTCGCGCTGGCTTGTGGCGAGTCGCACGACCCCTGCCGCTCCAACCGACTCCCCACGTATAAGCCTCTGGGACTCCGCGCAGGGCCCCTCCCCCACCGTCAAGTCAGCTTTTGTCTCTCTGCTCAAGTTTGGGGCCAGGTAGACGTTTTCCCCTTAGCCGCTGGGGCCTCCCCGCGCTGCTCCGCCACTCCTCCCCGCGCTGCTCCGTCACTCCTCCCCCTCCCTCCTCCCGTATAAAAAATGAATAAAGTAAAATCTATATATAGTTTTTATTTAGTTAAATTAATATAAAATTGATATAAATAACCCCTCTGCCACCTGTCCCGCCCCCACCTGTCCCGACCGCGCCCCCGCCAGTCCCAGTCGCTACGGCGCCCCCGCCAGTCCCGACTAGCGCCCCGCTAGTCCCGGTCGCGACGGCGCCCCCGCCAGTCCCGATTAGCGCCCGCTAGTCCCGGTCGCGACGGCGCCCCCGCCAGTCCCGATTAGCGCCCGCTAGTCCCAGTCGCCACGGCGCCCCCGCCAGTCCCGACTAGCGCCCGCTAGTCCCAGTCCCAGTCACTTCTGCTACAATTCTGCTAGTGCCCGCCGCGGTTCCCTCACTCCACCTGCTAGTCCCGACTAAAAATAGGTCTCCAATACAAATAGAACCCAACACTGATACAAATATTAATCCCCAACCTTGGTATTAGGGTGGGTTCAGTTTTCGTCTATTTATGCCCGGTTTAAAATAGGCATATATTTTCATCTATTTACGAGCCGACTAAAAATGGGGGTTGGATACAAATGGAATTCAACACACTTGGGTATGAATCCCAAACCTTGGTATTGGGTGGGTTCGGTTGTCATTCATTAAGGAGCAAACACACATGGGTGTGGGATACAAAATGGAATTCAACACACTAAGGTATTGGGTATTGGGTATTGGGTGGGTTCGGTTCTCATTCATTTAGGAGCAAACACATGGGTCTCGGATACAAAATGGAATTCAACACACTAAGGTATTGGGTATTCATCTATTTACGAGCCGACTAAAAATGGGGGTTGGATGCAAATGGAATTCAACACACTTGGGTATGAATCCCAAACCTTGGTATTGGGTGGGTTCGGTTGTCATTCATTAAGGAGCAAACACACATGGGTGTGGGATACAAATGGAAATTCGACACACTTGGGTGTTAATCCCAAACCTTGGTACTAGGGTGGATTCGCTTCTGATGTATTTGGGAGCAAACACATGGGTGTGGGATACAAAATGGAATTCAACACACTAAGGGGTTTAATCCGGAACCTTGGTAATTGGTGGATTCGATTTTCATATATGTACGACCCGATTAAAAATAGGTATCAAACTTTGTCTATTTGCGGTTTTCATCCACGCATGACCGGATTTAGAAAATGGTGTGGATCTAGATATATTTAGGGCCAGATTAATAATAGGCGTCGGATACAAATGGAACCCGACACACCTAGGTTTTGATCCGGTCGATTAATTGGGTGGATTGGGTCACATCTATTTATGGCCGGATTAAAAAAGAGGTCTGGATTTAGATTTATTTAGGGCCCAACTGAAAATAGGCATACTAAACACGAATGCATTTAGACACACCTAGGTATAAATGCGGTCGATTGGTCGGGTGGATTCGATTATGATCTATTTACGACATGACTAAAAATAGGTACAGATTATGATCTATTTCGTGGATGGATGAATTCGGAAGGTGAGGGTTAAACCTGGGCGTTAGTTAATTGGATGCGAAGGAGTGAAATGGGTGGAGCAAAATAAAATGGGTATGGAATAGGATATATTTAGGACCCTAAACCTCAAAAACAAAAAAGGTATATGATTAGGATCTGTTCATGGACGAATTCGGAAGGTACGAATTAGTTAATTCGATCCGAAACACAGTCAGGTATTACGAATCCGAGAGGTCGGTATTGGGTGGATTCGGGTTTCATTCGTTTCGGAGCAGAAACGCACTTGCCTCGGATTCGAATGGAACCGAACACACTCGCGTGCCGATCAGAAACCCTGGTAATTGATGGTATTTACGGCCGGATAAAAAAAAAGGTCTGCATCTTCACCTATTTACGATTTTGATGTGTTTAGGACCCGATTAAAAAAAGGTATCGAAGTTGATCTATTTAGGGGGTTCGGGCATTTACGACCGGATTGGAAAAAGGTCTGGATCTTGATCGATTTACGATGTTCATCTATTTGGGACCGGATTAAAAAAAGGTCCGGTTTAGGTGGATTTACGACGGGATGAAAAACAGGGTTCGATGTTGATCTATTTCGGGGTAGCAGGTATTTAGGAAGCGATTTGAATAAAAGGCATCGATAAATTGGGTGGATCGGGTTCTGATTGATTTAGGGGCGAGCGATGGTAGTAGAGGAATGAATGAATAGATTTGTTGATATTACTATCCTGTAATAAAACGGGTGTGGCGAGAGTAATGCGTTTGTGTTGTTATAATTATAATACGAGGGTTTTGAGAGGCAGATGTGATGTGGTATTGGGTTTTTGGTTGTAGCGAATGGTTTGAAATGAGAATCAGTTTGCGACGTGTTAAAGATTCGGCCGTGTTCAGCGGAGGGGCAGTGTTTGAATTCTGTTATTTAGGGTGCATTTTGTGGCATGGATTCGAAAGAGGTATGAGTTTGATGCGTCGGGGGAAGAATTTGGGATTGATTAAATAGGGGGGATTAAAGATTCGGTGGCGTTGAATTAAACAGTGTTACGGAGCAAAACGAAAGGGCGTATTAAGTCAAGGAGTTGATGAAAGACAGAATAAAAGAAAAGGTGCGGATGCATTGATGGAAGGGGGTGCAAAAGGGGGGTCGGAGTCAAACAAAAGATGGATGCAGCACCGGGACTTCCCGGGAGGTCACCCATCCCAGTACTATTCCGGCCCAAAGGCGCTTAACTTCAGAGTTCTGATGGGATCTGGTGTAGTAGCCTTGGTATGACCGCATCACGACAGGGTGGGGAGCGGAGGTTGTATTTATATTGGAGGGGGTTTCAGGGGCCTCCGACTAAACCGCTGGAGCTCCGAAAATTACGGTAAATCGCGGGTCTGGGGCCCGGGGGCTGCGCCCCCGGCCCCCTCCGGGGAGGACGGGAATTCGGAAAAAAACGGCCAAGTGTTGGCGCGGGCGGGGGCCGAGAGACCCCCCGACCCTGGACCCCCCGCCCGCAGGGCGGGGAAAATTTTGGGGAAAATCTTTGGGACGGTGAGGCGGAATCTCAGTGGATCGTAGCAGCAAGGCTACTCTGCCACTTACAATACCTCGTCCCATATTTAAGTCGTCTGCAAAGGATTCATCTCCCCGATCGTCTGGAATTGTGGTGCAAAGCTCCCGGAGACGGCTCGTTCGGCCGATCCGGGGGGGCTCTCGACGCATGCTTCTGGGGGCGCACGGGCGCCCCTACTGGTAGTCGGGTAACAACCGGGGAGGTAGAAAGCGCCGCTTCTAGCATGGATTCTGACTTAGAGGCGTTCAGTCATAATCCTACACATGGTAGCTTCGCGCCACTGGCTTTTCAACCAAGCGCAATGACCAATTATGTGAATCAACGGTTCCTCTCGTACTAAGTTGAATTACTATTGCGGCACCGAGCATCAGTAGGGTAAAACTAACCTGTCTCACGACGGTCTAAACCCAGCTCACGTTCCCTATTGGTGGGTGAACAATCCAACACTTGGTGAATTCTGCTTCACAATGATAGGAAGAGCCGACATCGAAGGATCAAAAAGCAACGTCGCTATGAACGCTTGGCTGCCACAAGCCAGTTATCCCTGTGGTAACTTTTCTGACACCTCTAGCTTCAAATTCCGAAAGACTAAAGGATCGATAGGCCATGCTTTCACAGTTGTATTCGTACTGAAAATCAAAATCAAATGAGCTTTTACCCTTTTGTTCCACACGAGATTTCTGTTCTCGTTGATGAGCTCATCTT
>CAXIVC010000170.1:0-30673 GCA_964035585.1 Polytrichum formosum | reverse complement strand
AAACGCACCACAGGATCTGGCGTTGCATGCCACCCCAGAATCGGATGTCGCATGACTCAAAACTACACGTTGCATAGATCACGCTGTCACACGACACACGAAGACCACACGGCTACATGAACTCAGAGAGACGGCCTTTGTGGCAAGCACTTCACTATGAGGCAGAAGATACATGCAATGCAGGCACTGGCTCCTCGAGTTCTCGATACGCTGTCTCCGACAAAATGTGCGGGTTGTTTGCGATTGCAACATGTGCTGGCCTCGATCTGTTAATCTGTAACTGTTATTCCTTATCTCGCGAGCCTGCGGGATGATCTGCCCTCGTAAGTCCAGCCTTTGCGTACAAGCTACTGGCTACAGTCACCCTCGACTGCTGATCTTGCGACCACATCGGCAGAACCTGCCGCATTCATGGCTGTTCAACGCTGTCAACATTGCTGTAGTATCAGCACCTAGTAACCTTTGCTTGATGATAGCTCGTATCCTAGGGTCAGCACTGGCTAGTGCTTTGAGTGCTGCTGCATTCACAGCTCTGCGTGCATACATACCCACACACACACACATGCACACATTCTGTTGGCAAGGTTCATGCACGAGCGCGACCAGGTGAGCTTCACATACGCCCTACGAGACCTGTCAAGGCTATTGCGGTTCGACATTACGCTATGCAGCGTGCTGTTGAGGCTGCAAGTACAGGTATGCAAGCGAGTAGGACTCATGTTCACACGACAGGTCAAACGACAGCGTGGTGGACACTCTGAAAGACGCTGCAAGCAGCACCTCTGCATGCCTTCTTTCTTCTTGAATGCACAAGCGACGATCAACCCTGTGAGCCGTACCTTTCGGCTGGTGACATTGCAGCATCTCGCTCACGCTGCAGCCGATGAGCTTCCTCTGCTTGTGCCCGTAACGCAGCTCCTGCACAGCGTTGACAGCAACACGATCACAGTGTCACAGGGCGTTGCTATACTTGGAAAGCGCCTTGTAATCAGGGTTCTGTTGGTGCGGACGCGGCACATGAGGGCTGCGTTTTCGTTGCACTACTCAGCACAGATATTCTGTGGGCTTCGGGACATATACTGGCTCCGTTGCCCTGTACGCAGCTCTGCTACTGATTGATTTTGATTGTGTTCCATCCCAGCACATCACAGGCGTTATCAGCTGCCAGTGGGGGGTCGTTTCGACACGCCAGTAGGCTTACCATGCTGCATGTTACCAGCTGTTCTGCGAGCTTTCTCGAGCAGCTGCTGTGCCCGCCAATCAGCTGCTGACATGTCTGCTGCTCTAGCTAAGCGTACCTCCTCTGCTGCTGCGGCGGCTGCTGCTGCTCGGTGCACCTGTGCATGCAACACACGCACATGCATTTGAGTAGCTTGATCAGTCAAGTCTGTAACGGTCTGATTGACCGTGCCATCACGATGTGTTACGAGGGTAGGTGCACAGGACATGAGCGATTGAAAGGCTCGCGCGGCGCCGATGCATACAGCTTATGTGCTCGACATGAATTACGCCGCAGAGTGATTATAGATGCCGGGCAACATAGAAAACCACGCGTTGCCGCTTCACCAAAGAATGCTGACGCTTACTGTGACCTGTTTTGCACCGAGCGGATCTCAGCACTTGATAACCATGTGGACAGTTCCATCCCTACCTGCATGAGCTTGACATTGTCATCTTGACATCTCAATCTGTTCCTCAGAATAGCAGCTTTGTCAGCAGCTTCTCGCCGAGCATCTGCCACCTCTTTGGCATGCACTGCTGCTGCAAGCCTTCTGTTGATTCATGAGTGCAATGCAAGCGAAAAACATATCAAGTACTTCAGCTCATGCAGTACGTCAAGGCGCTCAAGGCTTGCGCATTTTGCAGACATCGACAAGCCTCGTTATGGTCTACGTGCTCAGAACTATGCTGTAGTATAGTGGTTGTAAATGCAGGTAGAACATGCGTCAATGCCGTTCGCACCAGGTACGCACAGGATGTCTGATCGCAGACAATCGCGTCAAGCGTGCCTGCTATTCATTGTACCCACTCACTTGATGGTGTACCACCATCAATACGTGTGTACAGATTGTAACGACATTGTGTCATCATCAAAACCGTTGCATACAGCCTGTCCACTCACTGTTCGAGCAGAGCTTCGGCATCACGCTCTGCTTTGCCAGCCCCTGACTCACACCACATGCGCTCAATCACTGCATAGCGTTCAGCACGGGCTGCTGCTGCTGCATCGCGCCTTGCTTGCTCTGCCTATAGTGTGACGAAAGAGAGCACAATCCAGGCACACGTATAGCGTTACAGCCGTTTCAAGTGGAATAATGCGACACGCCCTTCGAGAGCTGCATTTTGATGTAGTTTGAGGCAGTGCTGCATGTTCACTGACACACGACTGCTTCAAGGCAAGTGCGTGTGCAAACATGCGAGATGAAACCGGCGTCCAAATTAACGATTTCTTACCTCAGAGCGTGCATTCGCTTCTTGTATCAGCCGCTGCTCTTCAGCTGCTTCTGCGCGTGCCGCAGCAGCTCTGTATAGCAAGTCACCAATATTATGCAACACGGAGCGCATCCTGGTCAGCCAGTACTAATACGTGACGATATTGAAGATGAGCCTACTGTGCATGTCTTGTACCAGGGCATCGGACAGCTCACTTCAGCGCGAATGGTATGTTGTGATACATTCATCGCTACTGTGTGTGCTGACGAAGCACGACAGCAGCTCGTCCTTACAGTCTAGCTGATTTGCTATGCTGGGTTTAGTTGCGCACCCAGAGCCTTGAGCTTTCAGCGCAATGATCGCGTGTACACATGCATAAATACATTTGCAACATCGCGCAAAGGTATGCCTACGTACTTGGCTTCTCTGTGAGCAGCATGGCTAGCCAGCATCGCCTTGTTCTGCTGTGCTTGTGCAAGCAGAGCAGCCTCCGCTTGTGCCTTTTGCTCTGCTTCGTATGCTGCTGCTGATCGCTTATACGCAGCTGCTTCCGCTGCTTGTGCTGCTGCTGCAGCTGCTCGTTGAGCTTGTAACGCTGCCACTTGTTGTGCTCTCTGTGCTTTTTGCTGCTGCGCTGCTCGAGCTTGAGCTTCTTTGACCATTGCCTGCAGGCAGATATGTAGGGTAACGCACAATGCATTGGCATGCTACACGTGAACAAACACACCGAAGTCTCTTGTCTGCTGCATATCACGACAGCCTTGCTAACCCTGCCTGTAGCGCTAGAGCACGCATACTCGAGTATGCAGTGCACTACTGAGAGTGCTTACAGCGTCAATTGTACTCTGAGCAAAGACATATTGTATCACCGCTGTTAAAGCGCTCGGCTATAAGTAGAACACGATGGTGTATCCTGTACCTGCTCAGTCTGATATTGGAGAGCCTCTCTACGCAGCCGCTCTCCTTCTGCTTGTTCCTCGGCTCGCAACTTCAGCACCTGGGCATCAATAAGATGATCATAGACACACATGATCAACTAGAGATGTTAACAACGGTATAACAGCACGGCCTCTGAGCGATGTACGACCGCTGTATAACTTAGGATGCAGACTGACTTCTGAAGTTCAATGTATAACACATTTATGAGTACCTCAGCCTGTCTTGCTGCAATCTGTCGCTGCAACTCACTCGTGGTCCGCTGTGCTCTGCTCTTAGCGCGGGTCAACAGCTCAGCTGTACTCTGTTCTGCCTCTATGGAGCTGTAGGCATCTAACACCAGCCACTGATCAAAGCTTTTACTGAGGGTACTGCTGCTTGTGCCTGGACGGATCCTACATCGTGAGCAGGAAGTGCGCGGCCGCTTGGAGGAGCTTGCACTGCTAGCACGTAGCTGGCTGTTTGCCAGTGATCTGTGTGCTTGCATCTTGATGCTCTGCTCTAGGTCACGGATATCCTGCTTGTCTATCAGAGGCTTGGTTGCGAACAGCTGCGCGACCTCATGCTCGATCTGTTGGGCTAGAGAGGGATACTTGGTCTGTAGCTTTGCTATCAGCACTGAACGCAAGCTACTGCGTGTTGCTGCAGCGTCAACTCCGCGGCTCAATTGCGGACACGATTGCGACTCCCTCATGGACATCAGCGTACAACGACTACCGTATTCACTGTCACGCACGACCCTATATACCCATACCCGAAGTAACGGTTTCTGGATCTTGTTTTTGAGGCCAAAACGCAGGCATTAAGGCATTGGAGCCTCAGATATTTGTTGTCATGAGGCGAAGACGCAGCGCAAACAGCTGCTCCTGTCTCACGCTATAGATCTTTCTCCAAGGCTTGCGCTATAGCGGCTATACACACGGTGCCTGAGAGCAGGATTACATCGATACGGAAAACATGCTGTCGAACAAGCACAAGCCAGCCTGCGTGCAGCAGACAGACCGCTACCTGAACGAGCTGCAGTACATTGAGGACAGAGAATCACTCAGACCTTTGCTCAAGCGGTATGGCTGCTTCAGCAAGCTCAGTAGCCCTGACGCACCCATCCACTACGAGGAACTCAAGGAACTGGCTAAGAAGTTTAGACTGCACAAGGTGCCAGGCTTTTGGAGAGACTACACGACAGAAGAGTCGCTGATTACAGTGCTAAAGCGGCATGTGCGCAATAACAGTACTGCACTAGGAGTCTTTGTGAGCACAGAGGATCAGCAGTCAGCTGCTGAGTCGCGCATCCCTCGCGCACTGGACGATGAGAACCTTAATCAAGGTATAAAGCAACGCAGCTGCACGCCTTCACGCGTAGTATCGTTATCAACAGCAGAGTAACGACGTTACACGACGCGAACAGACAGCAACACGAGTGATGTGCTTGTGTCTACAGCACAGTAATACATACCATAACGCAAGTAGACAGCAATATAAATGTCGTGCTTCTGAAGTTGACATAAGCCATCTATTGTGCATTGGTGGCACAGGTAGCTTGCAGAATGGTACTGCACTGCCAACAGAGCCTCTCAAGCAGAGAGCAATCACAGCTATCCCTCGTCAGCAGCAGACAAGACGGCGCTCTTCTGTAGCTGGAACAGGGCATCACACACAGAGCCAGAGTGTTTCTCCTCACCCACCACGCAACAGGCTGTCACCTTCGAAAGGTATGCAGCTGGCAGTCATGTTGGTTACAATGCAGCTTGCAAACACGGTAGCACAGTACCGCAGGTTCCTTCAGATGGGTCATGTGCGAAGCACATGTAGCTTGTCGTAGTGCTCTTTATGCTTGCTCGTCTTTGTCAGGCCTGTACCACATAGCTCAGAGACGCATGAGCCGAGACATCCACTTCATCTACTGCTCGGTCCGCGGTGCCTGCTATGCCTTATCGGCTGTATCACACGAACTGTCTTGTCAAATGCATTGCCACATCAGGAGCTCTGCTGTTTGGGCGTGAGCTGTTTGGGCACTACAATGGCGAGTACCCTGATGCCATGGCCTGTGCAAGTCGCCTAGGTGCAGGTGCTGGCTGCGAGTTTGGTGAGCTTGATGATGACTACCGTGCAGGCAGCTCAGGCACGCGCACTACAACAGCACAGCAGCTCATGAATGCAATGAATGGGGGTCAGCTGACACGGGCCAATGATGCTGCGGAGCGGCAGGGCGGCAAGATGCATGCCTTCGCCTCTGCAGGTGAGCGATTGCTACTGCTGCTACTGCTGCTGCTACTGGTGCTATTTGCATAGTATATACGGAATCACGCCTGCCGAAAGGATACTTCGTCTTGCAAGGCGGCAAGAGTGTCTCCCCGCTAGCAACAATCAGACAGACACCTGCTTTGAACGTCTTGTGCAGGGAGGCAAAATTTAGACAAGTGCATGCAGTGCAATGAAGCTCTTAGAGCGTAACAGCTGAAGTTCCATTGCAAATGTCAGAATGCTAACGATTATAGTCATGATCGTGGTTTTTGTGAGCACAAACTCAGATTCGGCCAGTTAGCTACACTAGACCGTGTCAGAGCGCATGAAGAGCACACACGAAGTCACACTTTGCTCTTGATTCAGCATCGCATACAGATGCAGTCACGAGCGTGCTTAGCTGAATCACGCTCAGCAGTCAGACGCAACGCTGTGGTACGACTGACACGAAAAGCGCGCGCTGTTGCAGTGCACATTGTCATCGTGTGAGAGCATGTCGGCATCGCATATAGCACAAGTCACCGTGTTTGTACTAGACAGGAAAGACAATGTGTGGCTACAAAGTAGTACATAACAAATCGCTTGTAGCACATCAACGTAAGGATGTACGCGTCACTGAACCTTCGCACACACATGCAGCGGTGCTGACCTCATCATGACTTAATATATGCTGTGTACTATTGTATGCTGTACACTGTATGACAGCTGCAGGGCGAGCGTTGAAGTGGCAGGAGAGCTCAAGCAGTGCATTAACTCTAACAGACCGTGACCGTGGAGTATCCAGTATGAACCCTGCAGGCACAGGCGGGTCCGCAATGAGCAGCAGCAACAACAATCGATCTTCAATGCACAGCCAGTGCAGGAGGTGGTAGCTCCAATGGTATGAGCTTCATGATGGGGGCTGGCCACAATCTGCACTTACCCAGCACTATAGGTCAGTAGTCTTTTATTGCTTCAATATGTACTGAGCTAAGCATGCACGGCAAGCTTTACGAGCTTGGGCTGCCTCGGGACGGCTGCACGCTTTGTAAGCCTTGAAAGCTAGGCATGCGTCGTGTGCAAGCCGAATCTCGCTGTGAACACACACACTTTCAACAGTGAGCTATATTGTCGCTGTCATGTGCATGCTGTTGACGTGCGGCACCGCAGCCTTGAGGATGATGTACCCGTACTGCTCTCATTGTTACACATGGAGTGATCTCGTGGACGAGCCTGATTGCGTGAAAATGCCGCGTGATGTGGAGCACAGAGACACACATCGGTATGGATCTGCACTCAATTTCAGTCACGGTCACATTACCGTACTGAAGCTCAGCTGTTGAGACACTACCGCTCATCTGTGCCGCATGCATCTGTATGTGTACTTGCACCCATTCATTTGTATGTGTATACGTGTAGGCGAGTATGAAGGAGATGACTACAGCCACACGCTGAAGCTGAAAGCTGCTCAGGCGCTGTTCAGGAGCAGTCTAGAGGCAGGCAGTGAAGTGACACTGCTGAGTGAAGGTGTCATTGAGGCTCTGACGAAGCTCATTGATGCCCCCTCGATCCCTGTTGCACGGTGAGTACATGCCTGCCAAAAAGCACTGCATCTTGGAAACAGCAGCGGATACATGCTGGAGCTCCAAGTCAGTGATCGGCTCCTCTAGCTGATGGAACCAGTGGATCTTCGTCAACGAGTTAGTTCTCGTCAAAGAGTCAGTTTTCGTAAGACTCAGTGGTCAGTGCTGAGCTCAAAAGCATGCGGTCCTCTGCTTGTACGTGTGTGCTCGTGCTCATGTACTAGGCCTCATGTTTGAAGCTGCACTTGTGATTCGTTCTCTCTTGCACTACGTATACACTCATGAATCAGGCTAGCAGCAGGCACACTAGCAAATTTAACCTGCAACACTCAAGCGATTGAACTGCTGGTACAAAAGCATGGTCATAAACTACTGAGCAGCCTTGTTGCACACTGCACGAGTGCTGCTACACTGAGTGCACTGGCTGTAGCAAACAGTGCGAATGGTATGAGCTTAGGGGGCTCGGGGAATCGGGAAGACCCCGCCCTTGCTGCATGCGCGCTCACGCTTTGCAGGTGCGCGATGTTGATGTATACACGCACATCATATACTCTGGTGTAACATACGCAGGGTGACATGCGCTACTTCAGCATTCGTTAGGTGACATGTAGTGCACCTGCATAATCATCTGATTGCGTCACTAACAAGCAAGTATAGACATGCAACCGACACTCAAAGGCTGACATGTGATGCGGCAACATGGTATCTGGTTGCGCCACTGGCAGTGACTGACTGTGCCATGCGTACAATCAGAGCTTTCTGCACACGTGCTTGCATGTGTCGTATTTGCACGCTAGAGTCAAGACAGTACAAGCAGGTTGGTTGCATAGACTCACACCGGTCAGTAGCGTCACATGCGCTTGCGACTGTGATATAATGACGTCAGAGCACGTCATTGTGCATTGAGAACGAAACTGCTTCGTCTTGCAACGTGTCCGTCTGCGCCAATTGAGCCTGAGCTTGAGTGCGCAAGCTTGACTGCACAATGCATTATGGATAGTGCATTGATGCATGCAGGCATACAGCAATGAACTTGTCCACTGACATGGAGGCTGCATCCTCTGGTGTCGTGACATAGGGTGTAGTGTGATACGATGTGATGCGATGTGACGCGATGCAATGCAATGCAGGTGTACCAGTACGCCGCTGGCAGCAGCAGCGCTAGTCAGTGAGCACTCAGCTGCTCAGGGCTTGTGTGTAGTTGCACAGCGCACAAGCACAGGTGAGAGGCAATAGATGCACTCATGACTGACTTACATGTGCTGCTATGAAGATGACCTGCAGCAAGTCACACTGATGGCGACGCTTATCGGCGTTACCCTTGCAGCTCCACTACGCAGCCGCTATCTTTATTCTGCCTGAGTGCCTCAACTGTGCTGCAGTGACGTGAGACTGCGCGTGGTGCTGGCATGTGTGCCTCTGTTCAGAGCGCACAGCATGTTCAATTCTTCAAGATGGGCATTGATGCTTTCTGTCAGTGCTGAAACAACGTGCGTGTGCTGCAAGTCCATGCTGTAATGTTATGCTCTGTCATTGTGTGCAATGCTGTAGCTTTGCGAGTGAAAGCAGCAAAGGGTATCATGAACTTGAGCGGCTTGCAAGGAGGCGGCGCCCCAGGCTTTGCCACTAGCAAACATGAGGTAAGAACATGAATACTGCACACATGTCCGCAGACGCAGCAACATGCAATAAGGTAGCGATAGAAGTGCTAATGCTAGCCTCGTGTGGAGACCATGTGTCATGGCTGAGAACGAGCGTGCACCTCACAAATTCTGACAAATTCTGGAACGGCACGAAAGTCAATAAATACTGCCTGTTCAATAGCGCACCAAATACGCACACGTACTTGAATCTGGACTGAGCGCAACACGTAATTGAATCTAAACTGAGCGCATGCCGAGCGATCTGTTGCCCACGCAAACACAGTTGTGATGTAGCTGATAGACGCGTCTCCAGTTATCTTTGTAGGTGCTAAACCATTAGTGTCATAATGTGAGCCGATGCTGTTGATATCGCATTGATTATGTCTGAGCTTGCTGACATAACTACACATGTTTGCTGCATGCGTGGATTATGCTACAGGTGTTTTTAGTAGCGCTTTGTGGCACGATAGAGGAGCTTGCAAAAGCAGAGTCAGAGACCGTCCAAGCATTCGTTTGTGACGTGGTGGACAGGCTCTGCGGTAAGTATGCTACGCTACAGGTCACCATGCATGCGATTGCATCGCCTGTGTTGACAGGACAACGTGCAGAAAGGATCTAGCAGCTGCCTCATGCGCGTACACTTTGTCGTTGCTGCTGTTGAATGCGGGAGGTTGCGACAGCTCACTTGCGCAGCCCTAGCATACCCAGACGGACGGCCTCACATCTACGTTTCTCTTTGTTCAAATGACTGTATAAGCTGCACTTCAATGCAACCATCCAGCGCAACTGTTTACGTGCATTGCTTTGATCCAGAAGCGTTAAGCTCGTGCTGCTGCACTACCGTTGATGACAGATGGCCACAACCTGACGCTTGCCATCGTGGTTGGCTGTCTTTGTATTTTGCAGCTCTGCCGCTCTCAAGACACAGGGTCTCTGACTGCGGCGTGCTGGAGTTGCTGCCTCGCCTCGCCAAGACAAATGCTAAGCGACTAGGTAGATACACTATCAAATTTGAATCACATTTGTTTGTTTGTTTGTTTTAAGACTTCGTGCGTTGACGATCACGCGTGCCCATCGCAGCACACCTGAAAGATCGCTTCCTGTGGTGTCGCGGCATGACTTCAGCTGTAGATGCACACACACACACACACACACACACACACACACACACGCACACGCACACGCACACGCACACGCACACGCACACGCACACGCATACGCATACGCATACGCATACGCACGCATGTTCATGCGCATGTCAACCACGGCGGGTCGAGGGCATGTACATACGTCCAATGTTGCGCAGTGTCAACACTGTACAGTGACAGCCCTATGACGTTTGTGTGCTCCTTCTCAAACAGGCAGCATGGAGAGTTTGGCACGGGCCTTGTTGCACCTATCTGCAAACCCCAAGCACCATACTCAGGTCAGTTACACGTGTCATACAAACCTCTACTAGGCTATGCAAATGCATGCGACACACACGCAAACCTTGACAATCTACGCAGCTTTGTCACTTCGATTTGTTTAACACAGGGCAACGTTGTTTGCGGAGCTGATGTGTGTAGGATGTGAAGACGTGCCATGGCCTCTTGACGCAATCGTGCAAACGGTGTGAGGTCTCATCGTACGAATCGTTTGTGCTTGGATTCGTACATGTGTATATATATCTATGTGGTTACAGCTAGTGAGGCAAGGAGAAGCTGTGACAGTGCTGCGCCTGCTGCTCTCACATGAAAGTGAGTGTTTACAGGCATTCTACAACAGTTTGCAATTGACACTCTATAGCTGTGTAACATGAAACTGAAGCAGTTGCGTCAGCCATCTTACCGTTCAGTGCTAGCATCGCGTGCACACTTTGCCGTCTGTGACTTCCTGCATCGATCCTGACGTCTAGCGCAAGAACAGCCGCAGCTTTGATCCCCCGCGTCTAAGTCTGTGAGAACATTAGAACGTTGACGCACTGTATGGTAGGCCCTCTGCATTGGTAAGTCCTTCCGTGATACAGGCCACTTGTGGCATTGCACACTCAACGTCGGTCGCTGGGAGGCGTAGTTACTGCCTTGGTGACCCACGGTTTGCGCGCAAGAGAGCAGTCGGCTGCGTCGGCTATCACTCCAGATAAGTCTTATGCATCAACGACATTCATGCTTCTGTACACGTGTCACAGGTCTAGTGGCACAAGCCTGCGCAGCTGCAGCGTGCCTCAGCTCAACAGAGGCTGTCAATGAGGCACTCAGCCAGGTATCATGCATCAACAGTGAACATAAGAATGAAGTGTGCTGCTTGCAGATGAAGTGTGCTAGTTGCAAGTCCATCGCTTCGTTGCAGTGTTCAAACTCATGCAGGTCTAGATGCGTGGATCATCACTAGAACTGTCTTGTCGCTAACGTACGCCCCGGGTCTGCAATCTGGAGCATTAGACTTGCAGTCATGCACGATCACTTGACTGCGTATGTGTTCGTCTGCGCGCTGCTGCGCTTACAACACCAGTCGCTGCTCTAGTTCGCGATGCCCAAGCTAGCGTGTGGGCTGACGCGCGTCTATCTCACATCATTGTGCAAAGATGGCAGTCACTGTTGCTGCTACTGCTGCTGCTGCTGCTGCTGCTACTGCTGCTGAATATACTATCTGTGCAACTGTTACTGTTGTGCGATTTTGTTACAACAGTTAGCACCGGCTCTTGTCAGCAGCCCTATGCCCCACAGCACTGCACGGGAGTGTGTCGCTCTGTTCCTGCAGAACACAACGCGAGGCATGCGCAAAGTGTCAACGCTACGAGGTGAGAGGCTTTCACCATAAAGTTTTGATGCATCGATCTGCTGCAAAAGACATCGCCCTATATGATTACATTGGGCATAGATCTGGTACGTAGGCACTCATGTTCCTGCTAAAGCGTTAATTCACAGTGCGGTCACCATGTGTGTGATGTACGTTCTCCAGGTGCGTTGCCCGTAGAATTGCTAGCTTGACACCAAGAAGCGTCAAAACCGAACACGGACTGCAGTTGGCATTGCATCGCTTTCGAGAGTCATACTGTGTTTGCTTGCTGTCAAGATCAAGCTTGCGAACGCACCTGCCTGCTGGAGACATCACAGCTCTGCTACATCCGATCATCTTGCGTTACGTGCTCTTGCTTGACATGATGCTTCAGGTGGTGCTCTGAAACCCAATCCCGGAGAGTCTGTGAGTGCTTTCAATGCTCGCTCTGTAGCTGCTGCTGCACAAGGTGAGTCGTTTTTACATGCGTGACATGACATTTGATTACTTGACTTGACAGGGCACAGATTGACGCCTTCTTCCAGCAATAGCAAAGTGTGTCGCCGTGCCCATTGCTTTCCTTGTCTTGTAAACGTCCAGGAGTGGCATGACCACAAAGTCATCGTGACATGTGCCGTTCGTAGCAGTGTGACAGTGACACGCCTTGTGCGCGCGTAATGCTGTTCGTCCTATATGTACAACTTCAACGCTGCGAGTGCTTGTCACAGTGCATGATGAGCTCTCTGCACCGATGCCACGACCATCTGACAGCTGCATAAATATGATTCTGCGTGTACATTGTGTATGACGTGTGTGCTTATAGGGCATGGAAACGGTAGTGGAGGTTTGGGTTCCAGTGTAGGCAGTGGTGGTATGAACCTGTCCTCAATGAACATGAACAGCAGCAGAGGGGTACCTGGGCACCATGCTAATGCTGATCCACGTGGCGATAAGCTCACTGAGGATGGCGTCATCAGGTGCATGAAACATGCATCATCCATAGCATCATATATACATACATGATGTGTACGCATATTGCACCATCAGCACTTCATACAACGCAAGACAAAATCGAGCTTGTACAGGGACGCTAACTATCCGGTTCGCGTGGCACTATCGAAAGGGCTAATGCCAAGCTGTCAGCGATTGTGACCCATCTGTGCCACTCGATCTCACAGTTGTAGTGCATCACCATGTACCCACGTGTTCTACAGGGTCACATCTGTAGAGCAGATTCCCCTCACCACGAGCACTCCTGATCATGGAGTTTTCAATCTTCCTCATCTGTCGATATGTGCCCATTTGACAGGTTTGTGGTGCACTGCATCAAGCTAGCTAGTGGCACTGCCAGCACAGGCAACCTTGCTGCTGAAGTGTCTGCATTCAGCAATGGTAAGTGCAACGCTTGTTGACAAACAGACACGCAGAATACTCGTACAAATACATGAGACTACGCTTAGTTGAGAGGAGCAAACATGCAGCACACTTGTGTGAGCTGAAGCTGCTGGCAACAGATTCTGAAGCGCACTGCCAGGTCACATGATCTGATACTACTTGAGTTGCAGCAGTATGCTCAGCCATCCTTTCGCGAGTCAGCAGCTTTAGCCTGAGAGTCTACAATGCTTTCGTCTCGCGCCACAGTCTGCACCTGTATCATTGATTGCATCTGCTATTGGGTTGAGAATTGACAGCGCTGTACAAAAAATGCTATCTGTGCTGCATGCTTGCACCATATCCGTACATGCACAGCTCGGGAGCTGCAGATGTAGTATGTCACATATGTACGATGCTTACGCACATGTGTGCCTGACTACACGTGTGCGCCTGACTCATCCTGACACGTGTGCGTGTATCCGTTTGTATCAATGCAGGTGCGAAAGCATCTGCGCACAAGACAGCACAGAATGCAGCACAGGATACAGGAGCAAGCCATGTGCTTACGAGGCTCTCACTTACTGCTGCTGTATACATGCTCAGGTGATCCACAACACACAAACACCTGGACAAGCTACACGCGCAACGTGGTTTGTTTCTGGTATCCCCGCGAGTCTAACCAGGCTGGGACCACAGTTCTTGTAGCGATGGATTGCATGCAGAACACCTCCTAAGGCAGTGCGCTTTTCGCTACGTAGCACGAGTACACAATGTGACTTATAATCGCTGCATGCGTGTCACACATCCTCGCTTCCCATCGATATTGCAAGATTCTCTATGACCAGAACGTTTCTTGTCGTTCAATATGTAGCCATGTGCTCAGGGTTACACGCGGTTGTCTCACGAATCAGCATCTCCTGCACCTGTAGACGTGCTCCTTGACTCATTGGTGTCTGTCATGTACACACATCTGTTTGTATTGTCGGTATCAACACCCGCGTGCAGGCATGCGCGCACCCCAGAAGCATTTGTCGAAGCAGGTCTCGTCGAAGCCGTAACCTCTCTGTTACAAAAACTTGAGACTAGTGCTGCAGCAGCACACACACTCGCACAAGAGGCCAAAGCCTCTATCTCTAGCGCCCTTGCTGCTAAAAGCAAAGCTCACAACAGCAGTGACCGTAGCAGTAGAGACAGTACCAAGGAGAATACCAGCAGGAACAGTAGCAAGATCACTCAGGGTAAGAGTGGATCGCTGCTGTTGCAACGTGAAGGCAGTCTGAAAGAGATGGTGAAGAACAGCAGCAGCAAGGAGCTGATCAAAGTGAACAGCAAGAAGGATTTGATGCCCTATCCAACAGAGAGTAGTGGTAGAGTGAGTGTCAAGACGATGCAAAGCCCTGCTGAGCCGCTAGACGAGGTAAGGTCAAGAGCACATGCACAGTACAATGTTCTCAATCATATACGCAAGCGTGTTTCAGAGGACGTGCGCGGGCGTACGATGCGACCATTGTGTCGCTTGAGCACTTTGCGTGTCAAGGCCTACAATGCAGACCGCGACTCATGTCACATGTCCAGGATAGTGCTCCTGAACGCCACTTTTCAGAAGTGATTTTGCAGCTGCGTATGACGTAGAGTGACAGTTGTACGCACTCAGTCAGCGCATGCATTTCTGCGTGAGCGGCTTACCTCAACATCTTCTCGCATCCAGTACTTTGGATGTTCATGCGTTTTAATGGTGCACTCATCATGCTCTCCTGATTGCAATTTGTGCGTTGATGCGTTACTTGCCACAATCAGGAAGAAGGGAGCAATGACGATCAGAGTGCCAGCAGTACAAGCAGCAGCACTGATGAAGCGCACACCAAGGTACAACACACACGATCCTATTACTACATCAGTCACCGTGCTGCAGTGCACCTATCATACGGAAGACAATCCCATACATTCTTACATAGTCTTCTGGCACACGTCTTGACATATGAGTGAGGCGTGAGGCTGTTTTTGACACCCTTCACTATCTCTGCCTTGAACATGCAGATTCAATAACAACGCGCTGTGTAGGAAAGAGTGATACACGCTGGTCCATTCACATGCAGTACTGCCACGTCTGCACCACGTCAGCTCTGCTCAGTCATGCTTATGGACACATTGTATCATGATCTTACGCATGCATGCTTACTTTGGCGAACACGATTGTTTGCAGATGAAAGAGGCAGAAGCGCAAGCTGCAGCTGCTGTAGGAGCTGTGCGGTTATGTGCCCGCATCTGCTATCAGCTGTGAGTGCAATGTGATCGTGTCATGAATATCCACACACTTGTGCATTATGCAGACGATCAACAAGACATGTATGATACAGGCGTTCAACATGACACGTTTGCTTGAAATCACGGTGCACGCCATGCGCACGCCGTGATGCTCCTTGACAGCTGACTCTGACATGTGTGTTCAGTCGATCATACTATCTACGGCAGTGACGCGATCTGTCTACACCATCATGCTACTGCGGACGGAACTGTCCCGTTCGGCAATATCACAGTCGAACAGTGTGTTTGTCAGCTCAAGTAGTATGACACATCTTAGAGGCCTCGAACAAAGCGAATCGGGTTCTTCTCTTAAGCACTGCACATATAGCACGGCCACGTGCTCTTGCGGACGTCTGTAGCGCTGCATATACTGCTATATATCTCATGATCTGCATTATTGTCATACGAACTGGTGTTTGACAGGTGCCGCAAAGGAGCGTCCGCAGCAGCAGCAAACGCAAGTGCAGTCACTGACAACGGCAATGCTAGTCACGGCAACATGCATGAGCGCAGACCCCCTGCAAGTGCAGCTATTGGGGGTTTGATGAGCAGCGTACTGCAGGCACCAAGTGGTCCATCCTTTGCGTGTCTGCTCATTGAGCGAGGCATGGTGGACGCTTGTAGAGTGGTGAGTGGTGTTGTGTCGTACTCTGACTGCTTGTGGCTGTCGCCTGGTAGCTGCACGATTCGCATTGAGCAACAAGGATACAACGGCATCTGTATTGGCATCCGCTGCGGCAGATCACTCTGCAAACGCATGAGATTGTGCACGATGCGATGCGCTGTCAACGACACATCCTTCATAAATACACCGCTGCTTGCTCGGCAAGTACCACTTCATCGTACATCTGTCGCCGTGTAGCATGAACCTTCATCCGTGCAATGACCATATTGCGTAGACTGGTGCTATGCGCTCAGTGGTCGGAATCACTGTAAGGCTCGTGTTTGTCCACAGTCTGATGTCGATGGCATGTACCGTCAGCCAACTGATGATGTCGTTACATACGCGTACATTCGTTGTTTCCGCTTTTGCTGAGCAGGTGCTGCAGAGTTGCGCAGGGGATCCTCCTGCACAGCGATCAGCAGCAGGCGCTTTGTTCAACTTGTCACTTGATGCTGCTGCTCTGCCTGCTTTAAACAAAACAGGTGAGTCACAACGTGTATCTGAAGTATATGAACTGACATTGCTTGGCTAGCAACATCCGATGTGACAGGCATGACACACTGTTCATCTTGTCACTTGATGCTGCTGCTCTGCCTGCTGTAGACAAGAAAGGTACAACACACAGCATGCGCAGTGCATGCAAACAACTGTGCAGCTTGCTTATCCGTGCGCAGTACATGCAAGCAATTGTGTAGCTAGCTTGTTCGTCTTGACAGGGCAGGTAGTTTTGACTCATGAATACTGTGTGCGCGACAGCAGTAGTGTGCCCACGTGTTTTGACGCATTTGCTGAGCGACTCCAAGGCAGTTTTCTTCTGTCTTTCTGTTCATGACATGTGCCTGTTGATGCAGTATCTGCGAAAGTCTACTGCACTTTGAGACGTGCACCTGTTGATGACTTGCCGCTTCTCGTGCTTTAACGCTTCGTGTCTGCTGTCTGAACGGAGTGCAGGAGTGAGTGCGCTGTGTGCAGCAGCATTTGCAGTATGGAAGAGTACCCCCTTGCCTGTGTTGGAGCGGCTGTTGGCTACATGCGCTCACCTCTCTCAAGAGCCTGCCCTAAGACCTCAACTTACTGGAGGTGATATCACGTCATGAATGTACACACATAATTATGGTGCACAATAGATACATGAGCGCTCATACGTGACCTTCAATACGACGTCACTAGTCTCGCCCCAATTCGACCTGACACACTGCATCTTTTTCTGTGCATGCTCCTGTGCGAAAGAGCCCATGCCTCGTGCACTCATCTCGTACACTGTTCGCCTCTTGCTGTCGCGTATGTCGCTGTGGCGTGACCACAGGTGCAGTGATTGCTCACTTGCAAGAGATAGCTGCTGCAGAGCCAGAAAGGTAAGATGCTGTCTTCTAGGAACTTCTATATTCGGTAACGCTTTATGCTCATAGCTTGTCTGCTAAGCACAGACACTGGAGCGTTCAGTAACTGAACGCTCTCGCACAAACACCACAAACTAGTCCCATATCTGCGATACGCGCTGTTCTTCGACCTGCCATGGCAGTTGCTGTATCCTCATGTTGAGGGTGCCACGTTTCTGATTGCAGTTTTGCACTGCGTTTCCCGTCCCCTGTGTGCAACGCACTCACGCTGTGCATCACGCTATGTACTACATCATTGCTGTGTATCGTACTGTACGGGTGTTTCATGTGCAGGTTCTACTTCCCATCTGACAGCATGTTTGAACCTGTAGCAGCCCCTCAATCAATGGGTGCATCACCAATGCTGCACAGCAACATGAGCAACAGTGCAATGCACAACAACGCATCAACAGCGGGTCTTGCTGGGGTTACAAGCCCGCTACACTCGCCCCCCATGTCACCATCTGCTGGGGGATCTGTTGTGCGCAGAGGCAGCACTGTGTGCTCACCCTTGGCTAAGAGTGAGTGTGCATTGGTTTTGTACTGTATAACAGCCACTGCTTGTGTGCTATTGTGAATGACTAGTGCGTTTCACTAAGACTCACGGACAAATTGGTGCATCCAACGAAGAGTACGACTTGCGTGTAATGATGCCCGTCGCGCTGACTGCACTCTCACACTACCCTGCTACTCATACTCAACGTACAGCCTGGCGCTCAGTAACTGACAGCTTTACACGAACACCCTAGTCCACAGCCACTGCACGACTGAGCCTGCATTTGGTTGGACGCACGCTGAAGGCGTCTGTGTTCATGTTGCAGGCGGTTCTAGGAACACCATGATCATGCAAGGAGGGGGTCTAGCAACACAGCAGGCCCCTGGCTCACCAGGCAGTAGCAACAGGTTATCTGCCCGTGAAGGTGTGGCCTCAGATGGTGTGTCCGCTGCCTCTGCCCTAGCGAACAGCATTGCTGAGCACCAGAGAGCGAGTGCAATCATGAGGGCGGGACGCATCACAGCTGCTGCTGTTGCTGCTGCTGCTAATGCCCGCAGCTGGTAAGTCTGTCCTGGAGCACTCTGACGAACCGCAAGGCACCTTGCTCATCGCTACATTGTGAGCTTCAGTAGCGTGCACACGTGCACACCTTAAGGCGAATATAGTCGTGAGGGTTTCCGATCACCTCCGAAGATGCAGATTGGCTGAATGTACTGCATTTCGTCGATACGTTGTCAGTGCACCAAGGCCATGCTGTGGTCGTGCATCTCAAGTTTTCAGGTTCAAGATACACGCTTACGTCGCGACTGGTCATGAATATCGTGTGACTTTCGCACTTGTATGCACTCGTGTCCGTACCTTGCAACCCTTGGTGCACGTTGCACTGCAGCATTGTGAACATTTTGAGCAACATCAGCAGCAGCCTGACAGCAGCAGAGAAGGAGCGTGCCCCCAATGTGAATAGCAATGTTACTGGTGCACTGGTCACTAGCACAGGCCATTTACAAGGTAGCACTAGCACTGGTAGTAGCAGTAACGGCAGCTCACTTGCTGCTGTAGCTGCTGCTGCTGCCTCACAGAGACTCAGTCAGGTGAGCATGTGATCAACGACACTAATTTTTATTCCACGCGATCTTGGTCATGAATACAAACAGCTTACACGTCAAAGACATGCTGCGCGAGAGACCAGCTCGCGTTATATGTGGACTGTGCACCAGGGCTTGTGCTGAAGCACGAACCGTGATTGACCGCTAGACACACACATGCGTCAGCCTATACGCTCCTGTAACTGTGTGCAACACGACGTTATCCTACAGCACCTTGACATAGCGACACTGGTCACATATACTTCGCGTATGCTTCGCACATACGTGCACACTTGTACAGAGACCTCGAGGGACACTCGGCGGGTTCATGACCCAGGGCGGCCCCCCGGGCAGTACAACCAGTGAGGGTCTTTCAATCATCACCTCAGCCAATGGGATGGCATCAAGCAGCAGCAACGGTACCCCTGGCAGTGGAAACTCGACAGGACAGCAGGTCTCTATGCCAGAACTGATGGTGGAGACTGTTGCGCGCATGGCCCAGAGGACTGGCAGCGATGAGGAGCTCATGCACCAGTGCGCTCTTGCGCTTGCAAGGTGATTATGTCCTTTGAACTCTTACCGTCACCGGATACAGACTGTGCTTGTGTGAGTGATCTGCACTTGGCTGCTGATATGATGATGAATAGCGACTGAGTCTGGTGTGATGCAATAAAGTCTGCCGTACAACCATTTGGGTGCGATCAGAAGTCGTTCACCAGTGCACTCTTGCGCTGGTAAGATAGATACGATTGATCAAAGTGTCAGTACGGCCGCACGCAATGAAGCATCTGTGGCCGTTGAGTCTTCGATTGTCATTGTACTGGTGTGCACATGCCACAGAACAGGCATACACGATCGACTGTCGCGCATGTGTTGAGCCTATCCACGCTGACCTCACCACATGCTGCACGTGTCTGCGGTATCGGTGGCGAAAAGGTGGAGTCAGGAGAGACCTTTTGCTCTGTGCATGGCTGAGAAACGAGGCACTGTAAGTTGCTCATCGCCGTGCTGCATGAACCAGAGATGCGTGTCATATGCGCCCGTGTGTACATCGAACGTACACGAGAGCACGCTGGTACTGCGTACTGTTTTGCGATGTCAGCTGCCATCATGTGACTACAACATTTTTCTTGTCTGCTTGGCAAGTGAATGCGTCATGTCTCTGTCATGGCTCATCTGTTACCTTTCAATATGACTGCTTGTTTGCCATGATGATTGCCAATGTGTGTAACGCACAGGCTGCAGCAATGAGAGCTCTAATGAAATCGTTACGGCTAGACACCCTCATGGCAGCAAGCACAGTGCTCTGCAACGTCTCTGCCATTGGTCAACAGCAGCTGCAGCAGCAAGGTGACACTACGTGTATGTGGCTTTGCATGTAGTCGCTGTGGCCTTGCGGGTGGTCAGTGTGTTACACAAGGCCTGGCGTGCCTATAGTGGTATCCGAGACGTTGCCGCCAATCGGATTGCATGCCGGTGTTTCAGCTTGTGAGGTCATCCAGCTGTCTGACCGTGTAGCCATAGCTAGGTCACGATGAGCAGATGCATTGTGCAAAGTGCTATGACGCCAGCTCTGACATGTGAATGCGAGGTGGCACATGCGTATGCACGCACAAAGACCTTGCTGTTGGTCGTGGTGCTTGGATAGACTAGGCCTGACATGCAGTCGACCGCCTTGTGTGCATTAGTTGTGCATGCCCATGACGCTCGTTGAACACCTGTTCTGCGTCTTTCTTCAATGCCTGTAACAGTGTCCCATTGCTGTTACTATGCCCTTTTGATCCTTTGTTATGTGCAGGCCGGCCAAGAGATGGCTGGCTCTCTGAAGCAGGGGGCACCCAGCTGGCAGATATTGCTAGCTCTGTACTGCTACGAGTACAGGTCAGTCCTTTGTTCGTATGCTCCGTGCTAACAGTTGCTCTAAGCAAAAAATGCCTGATGGGTAGGTGATGCATATATGTGGCTAGTAGTTAGCTAACACGCTGACCTAAACAAACAATGTCTGATGGGTAGATGATACATATATGTGGTTAGTGGCAGTGTTCCGTACAACTTAGTACAGCTGCGCGACATCAGATCATTCGCAATTGCAACTGAAGATGGCACTATGCTTGTAGATCCGTGCCTGATAGTCAACCATATACACATAACGCGATGGGTGCATGCGCTACTGGGAGCCTATGCATAATATGTGACCGTTATACTGCGAATTCTCACTCGGAGGCATCCACGTGTACCTACGGTGCGACGCCAAGGACTGATGTGAAACAAAGGTCAAGGAGCATGTGGATACGGCACACTGCTTCAAGATATGTTTTTGCGTTGCACACCTTACATAGCGCACTATCTGGAGCTGTATCCGACGTGTGCTGAAGCTTACTGTCGATTGCTCTTGTAACACTACTGCAGGAAGAGGTGAAGGACAATTTAGTCAAAGCGTTGCATAACCTCATGTGCGAGAGCTCAGCACGTGAAGCACTCGTCAAGGCTGGCCACTTGAGCTGCTTTCTGAAGCTGATTGCAAGGTGCGCGAGTGTTTGATCAGCACATAGGAACAAACACAGTAGGGTCGTACCTCTTGTGTCTCGGCCATGATGATAAAGGCTTACATTGCAGTCTCAGAGCCGCGCATCACACTCATATAACTTTGATTCTGGTCGCACTCACCGGTGATCAGACTGGTAAAGCTGTGTCAATACGGTTGTGCGCAGCTTCAAGAGACGACGAGATCGCAATCACCTGCTGTGTCACCTTCAGTCAGAATGAACATGTCCGCTGACCCTATCCTTCGTATGTATGCTGTGCCTAATGTGTACTACAGTGAAGCATCAGATACGCGTGAGCTAGCCTCAGCAACACTGCTGGATCTGTCCTATGAGGGCGCTTTCCACTCCCCTCTACTTGAAGCTGGCTTGCTGCAGACACTTGGTACGTGCGGAACACAACCGATACGCTAACGCCTGCGTTACGAGTGATCTAGATTGACAGAGGTTGGCATCTCATGCAGCTGCGCGACAGGACGATCTCGCGCACATTGAAAAACACATGGGCTTCTGTCTGATCACATAGTTTTCTGTGACAACGCTTGTCAAAGTAGCTGTCGCGTGTGCCTTCCCCTTTACCGGTCTCATTGCAACGCTCTGTGACGTGACTTGGCTTTTGTTCTGCGTTGCGTTTGAGCTGGGTTTGCTTTGTCGTCACTGTGGGCGCACGTCTATGCCTTGTGCTCGAATATGAATCTGCTGTGCTATACGTTGCATTTCTTGCATGAGCAGTGGAGCTGTTGAGGCCAGCAAAACGCGCATACTCTTTCACATACCGTTGACGTTTTGCCTCCCCCAAGACACCTGCTTGTTTTAAGCAATGTGTCATGCTTACGACTGCCTGAGCTTACCATCAAAAGTTTCTTAATTCCCTTGCATGAGCACTGACGCGTTGCCTGTTTCAGCTGACTGAACTCACGTCTTCATGCTGATACCTCCTGTTTTTGCGATGTTACTGCGTGTGTTGCTATCGCCTTGCTGTGTTGCATGTGCAGTGGAGCTGCTGAGGCCAGCCACACGAGGGGGCTCTGAGCATGACGATGAGGACGACGATGCAAGCAGCAATCTAGCTGCTAACAACAACAACAACTCTGCTATAGCAAACAGTAGCAACACTGCAAACAATGCAGCAGAGGGGAGCAATGCGGGTGGGACATCTAGTGCGGGAGCTGATGCTACTGCTACTGCTGCTGGTGCTGCTGGAGCTGCGAAAGTGAGCGCAGCACACACAAGTTCATACGCTGCTGGCTCTGTGTTGTGTGCGAATGAAACTGCTCAACCATTGTTGCTCTCACGTGCTGTGCATGTAATCGTTGCTAGTGCCTGACCGGAAGGATTGACGGAGATATGCGAGTGACGTATACGCACGTACAGCCTCGCTTCCGCCTCAGGATGTAGCATTGGTTGCGCTTTTCCTACGTGGTCGGTTTATGAAAGCTATTGCGCACCTGCATATTCGTCGATCAAGCATGGTGCAGCGCTGTGTGCTCGCTACGACCTGTTGCACTCAAGTTGACACATGCGCCGGATGTTCTCGCTACTATGTTTCTACAAACGTGTGACAGGATAAGGAGAAAGGGCGCAAGTCATCTGGCCTGTCTGCTGGTGGTGCATCAGCATTGAACTTGAGTCTTCAGGTAACTGACGCCAGCATCGTACGTGCGCACACTATGCTGGCCATGCCCTATACTTCGCCAGCTGACAGCATTTGCAAAAGCGGGTGCTTAGCGCAGTAACAAACGGTGTAGAGCCCGGATGTCACAGGCTACGCTCCCATGCCGGTTACTGCCTACACGCATGCATACCGATTCTGTTGTCACACGTGCTCAAATGTGCACATCATGTGGTATTCCGGTGTTCACACATGTAGGACATGGACATGAGCAAGAGCAAAGGGCCAACGCCCCTCGTGCGCAGAAACGCTCTGTGTGTCATACTGCACCTCATCACCATGTCAGCTGGACACCACAAGCTGGAACCTGCCTTGATCATGACAGCTCTCGCACTCGTCATTGACACAGGGTGAGTCACTGTAACATCACGATTACATACACATTCACTCAGCAAGTGAACTCAGCAAGAAAGCATCACTACTGAATCCGCAGTCACGTGGCATCGTCGCCATCCCGTCGCTGTCCCCTGTCATGGAAAACTATTTCAGAACAAAAGTCTGAGAACAAATGATTGAGTGAAAGTGTTTAACTGTCGCACTTGTGGTGTCTGTGCGGTTCATCTTTGTGTGTGTCACTTACACTTTCTGTGCGATGCATGCGCGATGCATTGTGTGCTATGTTACAGGGATGAGGATGCTCCATCAGGGGGCAACAAGCGCACACTAGAGGATGATCCACTTGGCGAGAGCTGTGATGTTGACCTCACATGGTTGAGTGTACTGCTCAGTCTCTCCTTCAGCAAGCGCTACAGGACACTCATTGTCAGGTATGAGCTACACACGCCGCGAGATAATGCATCTGGCGCGCATGCATGCGTACGGACATATGCTTGCACGCACGCATGCACACGCGCGTGCGCATACGCTAGTGCACACGTTCCCACATATGCTCGCACGCTCAGATGCTATTTGAAGAACTGAAGACGCATGCACGGCGGCGCTCTGTGACGGCCCTATACAACCAGTATCGAATCGCACTCGATGCACGTAGCGCAGTTTGAGGTGTGTGTGTACTGGATTAGACTGTGCAAAGCCAACAGTGTGTTGCGTTATATCGTGGGATCACACGTTTCTGCAGGCATGGAGAAGGTGTAGTGTTCTCGCACATAAAAGCGCTGAGCACACAAGATCCTCTACTTGGGGGCGGAGCATCACTCAACATGGCACATGAGGTAACAACTTCAAGATGAGATGAATGGAGCATGCACATGTGTCTGGGAGGCGTCCTTGGGTGGCATTTTTGGGTGATACATCATGTACCCTGTGTTTACAAGGCTGACCTACGTCTTCACACTGGCTCTATTTGCGTTCATTTGCATTTCTTTCGGTGATCACACGATGTGGTCATGACCTCTAAACAGTTTGTAAGCGTGCTTACTGACGATCTACACAGTATCTTCAGACTGTTGCTGTCTGTATGCACCTTGCCCACACTTGCAAGCAACCTGCGATATGTGCTCACAGTGCTCCGATGCTGTTGATCTGCTTGTGACACGTGTCATGTATCAGAGGGAGTACAAGCAGCTGTCGATGGCAATCATGGCAAACTTGAGCTGTGAGCCTTCACTCTATGAGGAGCTAGAATCACAAGTGGCTGTGCTTCGCGAATTCCTGAGTGAGCATGACGCGACTGCAGGTACATGATGTCATCTATGCTATAGCAGAAGTGACCTTGCTTGTGTCCCCTGTCAACACTCTGACAGCGCAGTGTGACTTTCTCGCTGAGCACATACCTTCAGCGTTTGCAATCGCGTAAGCTGCTGTGCTGCCTCCATAGCAATCCTAGACGTACGGAATGCAACGCTTCTTCAGTCCAAACGCTAGTTACAACATCAGGATGCGACATTCTGATTTCAGCTGACACAGATGAGTGTGTACACCTCTTCTGAGCAGTAACATCAGCCTGCAGTATCTGCGTTTGCGCTGACAAAGTGATTGTACCAGCAATTTTGCACAGGATGCGTGTTTTGCGCTAACGAAGTAGGTGCGGTGCATTCTTGTTGTTTTGAGCAAACGCCATAGGTGTGCCAGCGAATAGCGTAGGGGTGCTTGGAGGGGGTCTAGAAGAGCTGCAAGGTGATGTCCGCCATGAGCTATGTGCTATGGTCGTCAGTAACCTCTTCAGTGCTACGGTATGCACAGCTAGTTGCACACACACACACACACACACACACACACACACACACACACACACACACACACACACACACACACACACACACACACACACACACACACACACACACACGCACACACGCGCACGCGCGCGTGCGCTTTTGTATACAGAGGCATCGAGAGAGCTACTTGAACACACATGCATGTGTCTTAGTGTCTGTATCTGCGTGTATATACAACACTCACTCTGCAAGCAACTCAGCGGCTTTGACCATGCTTTTATATCCTCAATGTGACCATAACTGATGTTGTACCTTGTGAATGCTTATACACACAGGTGTACAGAGAGCGGTTGAGCAAGAAATCTGTAGTGGGTGTGCAGGTGCAGCTGCTGTGTCGCACCCCCAATGAAGCATCACACTGGGGGTCTAACACTTTTGGCGAGACCAGTTACAGCTCTGCTGCGAATGCTGGTGTAGGGGGTACTGGGCATGCGCACAACTACTCTGTCAGTGCGCATGCTAACAGGTGGGCATATGGTGATAATGCATCATATCTCAAACAAAGGGCAACTGATCTGTGGGTCGACAACAGCATACTAAGTGCACGACTGCATTGTACATCTAAAACAGACATCATTCCTCGGATTGTACAAGCAGTCGAGTCTCGACAGGGGGTCTACAGTCTTGTACTCGCGAATGCGCTGAGCAAATCTGTACCACAGTGGCAATTTTTCTTGGAGCTCATCAATCGAGCTGTACGAGCGCAGACCCCCTTGTCATGATTGCTTGACGCAGTGGCGTGCCTCATTGTTTGTCTGAACGAGGACTTACTGAACTCGCATCACCTTGCCAACAGATTGGTGTGTCTGCGCATGTTGTAGCTCCATCGCAGGCCGTGAGCACACCAGTGTACAGTACTGCACGTAGCACACTCGTACCGATCAGTGCTCCTGCATTGGCAGCACCTGTGACAACATGTTATCTAATAACCGCACGCAACCTTGTGTCTCTCTGTGTGTATATGTGTGTGTGATGTCTTACTGTTGCAGCATGCACGGTGGACACAGCATAGCCCCTACACGCAATGCATCACTGAGCCTGCTTGCAAGTGCTCAAGCTGCTGCTGCTGCTGCAAGTAGCACTGCTGTCTCTTCAAGGCAACAGGTACACAGCAGTCCATGTTCAACCTCATTCACTTGATATATAACAATACGCAGCAGTCTAGGGCCAATGTGGGCACAGTCTGCACTGCATGAGCAGTACACAGCAATGCTTGACTGAAATGATGACACCCTATGCGAGCAGGCCTGTATTAGCGATTCATTGAGAAAGGTACATTGGCACTGCTGACACAAACTTGGTCGCTCTTGACCATTGACCTGTGCAGAGGTCATACACAATTGCCATGCTTGTGAGCGTACAGCACAAATTGCATACTGTATGGCAATAAGAGACCGTGTCACTTTTTGTGCGCAGTCAGACGCACGCGCTCCACTACGTGTGTCCAGTGCCCGTGTGTCTAGCTTGGTGCCTCTTAATACATGCCTTGTGAACGGGAACCGTGACGGAACAGCCCAGTGTGTCATGAACGATTCACAGTATTATATTGCTGTGTCTTCATGCTCGCTTTGTCTGCTGAACTCTATTACGTGTGTGACACCATGTGTAACATACAATAGCACCGAGCTGAGGCAGCGCTAGAGCGACAGCAGCAACAGCAGATGGGTTCAATCTCGATGGACAAGGATAGCTTCACACCGACTCCCTTAGCAGCATTGAGTACGCTCACAGAGTCACCCTCTGAAGGTCAACTGGGCGCTGAAGGCGCAGGTATATGGCTTACGAGTGAGCATTTTTAGCATTGTATCGTGCATGTATACTGACATCATGTTCATGGGTGTGCCTATGCACTGGTCACAATGCTAAAAAAAAACTATCAGAGCTTGATACGGTGTGTTCGCCGCAAGTGCAACGGTCTTGCGTCTCACACAGCATGAATGCTTCAGCTCTAGATTTCCTTTACCTGCACGCAACTTCAGTCTGTCCGTGATGATTGACAAGTGCAGTGCCAATGCTCTTGTGTAGTTCTAGCGTCTGGCTCTCACGCCCACCTGACTTGTAATGTGTGCGTCGTGCCGAGGCACCGTATGAACTGTGCGCCGCGTGTCGCTGTATCGTTTGGAATGTGCGTATAGACTCCAAAGGAGCATCAATGCTTGTGTGTGCCCCTGCCGTTCGACTGCACTGAGCTGCGATTTGACATACGTTTGTGCATGTGTTGCTGTTGATGTGTACGGATTGTTGGGTACTGACTCACCACGTGTATGCGTATATGGAAAAATCACATATCATGGATTGTTTAGGTGCAGCGCCAGTACTGTTCGGAGGGAATGCCCCTGCAGCAGCTGTGTGTGGCAGGTTACTAGCCCTTGTTGCTATTGCACATGCTCAGAACCCTGCCCATGAGCTACCTCCTAGAGCGTTTGAAGGTGCGTGCTAAGTTCAGATGCGAGTGCGACCTACAGTTTGGGCAGACTTGTGTCCGTTGCCCTCCAAACTTTCGTAGGATGTTTGATTCCATCCAAGCAGATAGGTAGTTGTCTCCTCCTGTGTAGTCAATCACATGAACAGGAAGTATATACCTGCAGCGACTGCGCGTCACTACTGCTAGTGTAGCAACGCTTGTTAGCACGACACGTTGCTCTGGTCATGTGTGTATGTCCCTAACCGTCGTGTATGCATCATCTTCGTGCATGTTGCAGGTCTGGTGCGCACAGTGCAGGCGTTCTCTCCCTATGTTGAAAATGTTCACGCTAGTAGCAGTAGCAGCACAGCACACAAGACTGGCGCTACTAAAGGCATCTCATCTGTACGTGAGCGTGCGCGCTCAGACAGGACAGACTCCCAGGTACGTGTAATCTTTCTTGCGTTCCGAGATGATAGGCATCATATTTCACGGTGCAATGGTACAGATACGGGTGCATACTCGTGTGTACACGTGGCACATACATGTGTGCATGCATAGCAACGTTCAGAGGTTCAGCTTCTGAGTACCTAGCTCATTCTGTGTCTGTACTTGAAGGCGTCATGGCAACTGCAGACAATTACGTGCATCTGCAGTTGGCGCTTTGCGAGCGCATGTACCTAATGCAGCTGCAATCTGCGCCCTTGCAGGCGTGTGCGCTTCGCCAGACGGCGCGAAGCACGCTATGCCATGCATTGACGGCCAGCACTTTTATGGTGGTCTGTGCTGGTGTCATTGCCTTTGTTGCTGTGCTGTGTGATCTGCTCTGATGACTGTTGTGCAATGTTGTGTTACATTATACGACAGGTTAGTGATAACAGTGAAGGGGAGTCAGACGATGATTTCGATGAAGAGAACAGCGAGACTGAAAGTGATGCTGCTGCTATGGACGACAGTGCGAGTGCCTCCAGTAAACAGACATGTGAGTATATTCTGACACAACGAACACGTAGAAAGCAAGCTCGATATACATCTTGGTCTGACTAACTCTCATAGCGTATGTGTATGCGTGCACGCAGGCGTTGTGCAGTTCTGTTGCGCACATGATACAATGCCTTCATGAGCAATCTTCTCTACAGCGAGCTACGCATGCTTATTCAGGATGTTTGTGTTGCAGCAATGTCGGTCGTCTTTAGAGTAGTCCCGTCAGCTGTAACATCGTTCAATGGTTGTTAATTACACGCCCATGTTGTGTGTAATAAGTGAGAGGAGACATTGATGAACATCAACCGGCTGGGCTGAACGACTATAAAACTGGCACCGTGGCATATAACCCGCAGACACATACACCTGCGCTTGACTGAACTTGTCGCGTGCGCATTATTATCGACACAAATATGTTCACGTTAGCAGCAGGTGATGATGCACACAAGGCTGACGGACGCACAGCAGACACTGCATCCTCCAATGCGAAAGCAAACACGGCTGCTGGTGCAAAAGCGGAAGGGGGGTCTAAGCAGTCAGTAGGGTCTTCACTTGCAGCACCGACATCAAGCATGACTGCAGCAGCTGCTGCTACGACAGCGCGTGTGACGGCTGCTGCGGAACGTCTGACAACTGCACGCCTGTGCCTGCAAGCACTCGTCGCTCATACAGGTACATATGGCAGTGAGCCTTGTGTGGCATGTGACTGGCGGGCATGCGAGGCTTGACCCATGCCTGGAGATCTGATAGTCAATCTGGGGACGTTTGTTCCTAGATGTGTTTCAACCTGCGATGCTCACACACGTGCTTCCTATGCGCTCTCAATGATGCGCACCCTCTTCGATGTGTGTCCAGTGGTACATTACGCTGACACCCGACCTCCGCCATCGTTCCAATGTTCTCTGCATATACACGTATATACACAGGTAGGAAGCACAAAGCTCACTGGGCAGCATTGATTGAAGCAGGAGCTCTCGGCTGTTTCCGATGGGCGTTACACTCTCCTGAGCTGCTAAGAGAGTGTGCTGTGGTGATTGCACCCATTTCTGTAACGGTCAGAAAAGGCAGTGCTACGATCACCCCAGCTAGTGAAGCTTGTCCTGTCACTGCCAACAACACCACGGTATGTCATCTCATCAATCCTGTTATATCATCATATCATCTATGCCTCATGTCATCGTGCCCGCTCACTATATCAGCGGGGCGTCGGAGCACTTGTATATCACATGGAGTATCATGCTTCTGCAGACAACATTTTGCTGACAACAGGCACTGCAACAAACTACTTTCAGATCGCAGATGAGCGATTCAAGTCTGTAATGCATACGCATGCGATGCAGTTCACAAACATGACGGGTCCCGTCTGCCTGTAGCATGATGACACCGTGACGTTCATGTGCATCCTTTATTGTGAACGCACAGGTGTGGGGAGGTAGCGGTCTAACAGCGCTGATTTGTCCAGCATTACAGAATTTGAGCCAGGCATTCACTGCAAGACTGCTCACCCCTGCCCGCACAGGTAAGCAGGCATCAACCACATGTGGCCAGCTGTTGGGCGTATAAACGCTCTAACGCACCCCCTCAATACAGTGTGCATGAGGCTACACTGCACATGTTGCTGTCCCCTCATCAGCAATAATTGTGACTTTGACGTATTTAGGCCTTCCTGTCTCTATTTCCGCTCTGCGTATTCTTGCACGCGGCCCTTATGCGCAGTCGCCTGACGCGTATGCGCAGTCGCCTGACGCGTTTGTCTTCGTTCTTCTTGTTGCATATCTGTCGCGCACTTGTGTCTGTGTATACAGTGGCTCTATTGGATGTAGTGCAGCTGCTGCTAGCTGCAGCCCCACACAGTGACGCAGTCAAGTTTCACTGCGCTGCAACGCTTGTGCAAGCTACTGAGTGTGCACCTATCTTTGCTCTTGAAGCGGGGGGCGTTATACCTATACTCACTGCACTGGCTGCACCTTCAGGTATATGCAATATACAGCACTGGTGGATGTGCGTAAGCGT
>CAXIVC010000169.1:0-42141 GCA_964035585.1 Polytrichum formosum | reverse complement strand
CCGCTTGCGCTTGTTTTGCCTGGTACATGAACCACTGGGACGTCAGACCCGGGTATGGCTGGCGAAAAATGCGCTCGAACAGGTGGGTGTGATCGACGCGCACGCCGCGTCGACAAACAAAGCGGCGCCGCCGCAAGGAAGCAGGAGTGCTGGGATACTGGACACGCAGGCACACTGGCTGTGCGGCGGGTTATGCAGCTCACTGGACTCGGGCCTTCCAGCCATAACACGTGCAAAGCCAAGAGTGCACGGCTGCGCTATCGCCTGCCTGAACGGAGCTTGTATAGTTCGCATTTCACGGAATCGCACGACGCCAGCACCCAGACCAGGAAGCGGCGCACCCGTGCCGATAGGTGTGGCTGCTGGGGATCCGCTCGTTCAGCCGGATCTTCTGGAGGTGGCTCTTCACGTGGTAGATGGTCAGCCCGTCCACGTTCATGATGGTCAGGATGCCCTGCGTGAATGGGCAAGGATCGCGCGCTGTGTGTTTGTTATATGGTGGGCATGTGGGCTTGTGCCGGGGTGTGATTCGTGATGCAATCACAGCAAGTTGAGGACCACCGTGGGAGGCGAGACGCGTGCGCGACACACAGCCTCCCGTGGCGCCGGCTGTGCCGTTCATGCTCCAGCGAGTTCCAAACTAGCTATTCACCCTGCACCGCCAATTGACAGCCTCACCTTTGGAGTCGCATGCTCGGGCCCGCCCAGATTGCCCACAGCCGCCACGAAGCAGTTGTGCAGGTCCGACGTCCACCGCAGACGCGGCTTGGTCACGGCGCCGGCCTCCGTGACCGTGCCTGCGACACCAACGATGCCGTCCTTTTCATCATCCAGGCATGGGCAAGGAACCACCCAGGATGGCTCACGCCGAAGTTAGCGGCGCCCACGCTGCCTGGTTGGGGTTGTTTCGGCACAGTGGAGTCGCATACGCGCGTCGCGTCGTGCCAAGCGCATGGTCCCGGTGCGACTCACCTCCACTCGCGTGTAGCGCCAGCGCCGCGATGCCGTCGACCCCTCCCTCGCCCGCTGCGCCGCTGCGAGGGGACACCCCATCGGCTGAGTCCTCGTCCAATGGCGCATAGGACGCCCATCCGTACGGGGAATCCGCGGGGCCGGCTGCGCGCGGGGTGCCCGCCACCGAGCCCGCTTCGCAGCGGGGCTGCAGGCTGAGGGGCGGTCCGGCCTGAGGGAGCAGGGGGGAGTGCGGCCGCCGCGGCTCGTGGACGTGCTCGAAACGCTGCCACGCGAAAGCGCGCGACGCCGCGGCCGGCTGAATGGAAGGTACCAGAGCTGCAGGGGATCTGCGCTGAGCTGGAGGGGAAGCGGCAGCGGCGCCGTGGATGCTGTCGAGGATATCGGTCGGCAAGGATCCGGCCAGCCAGCGGGCCACGGGCGTGCTTCCGCCCAGAGGACTGGCGGGAGACGCAGTCAGCCCGGCGGCACTGAGCATGTCGGCCGCTTGACTGCTTGACAGCGTCTCCGATGACCCACCAGCGGCACGGCTTGCCAGCCGAGCCGGGGTCTGGGGGTGGACGTGAGAGGCGGCGAGTCCGTCCGGGGCTGCGGCTGCGACGGGCTCAATGCGACTGGGCCGCTGATGCGATGGCCGGGCTCCTGGCCGCAGGTCACTGAGTAGACCACTTCTTGCAGACGATGGCTTGAAGGCAGTTCAATGCTACAAGACGCGATCCGAGCGGACTAAGCGGCGGCGCCGGTGGTCGGGCTCCTGAAGCTCCTGGCTGAGCTGGCTGGTCGGTTCGGACTCCGAATCGACAAACGCACTGCAAGCCTGTGGCCTTACAGCATTATCGCTCTGGATCCGAGCTTCATCAACCGGTTGCCAGTCAATGCAGGAAAGGGTCATTTCTTGTCATCACTCAATGGGCTGCGAACGTCTTCGTGTTCATCATGTCGGCCCAACGAGCCATTGCGGCCCTCCGCTTCAGCACTGCATTGGTGCGCCGGTGGGAGGTCAGTCTGTGAAAGCCATCAGTCAGCCCCAGGCCCAGGTGGTCGACTGACAGGCACGGGCCTGGTGCGTTCTGTATGCTTTCTGGTAGCTCCGTGCGCCGTCACTGCACCCAAAGATGCCATTCAGGTCAGCGGGATGCCGATGATACGGCGGCCGATAACACGATGCGCTGCGCACGTCTCCGCAACCGCGCTGCCCCCCCCTTCGTTATCCGGTGCTGATGAATGCGTTCCTCTCAGACGGGCGAAGCTGTGCGTCGCCGGCTGCCGGCTGCAACATCAGCATCGTGCGGCCTCATCCCCCGCGACCCCCATCGGGGACCTTCGCGGCACTGGCGCTGCCTGGCCGCGCAATGCTAAGACAACGGCCCTGGCTGGCGGACGGAGCCGCGGCTGAGAGCTGGCTCCTGCCGCGTCAGCAGCACCGATGATGCCCGCAGAGGATGGTCAGCACATGCGTCGCGCCATGGTGAGCGGCGGTGACTCAGGTTTCCGCCTCTCGCGTGCATGACGGCTCACACTCAATCTGGGAGCTCACGCAACGTTGCATGTCGGGTAACCGGACAACCAAAGAGCACGTGAGGGCGCACCAAAGGGTGACTATCCTGCTCATCTCATGCCGTGTGCTCATCACTGCGTCGTCCACTGCATCCTGCAGGCTGTGCCACCTGTCATGCACGATGTGATCACCGCGGTGGCACCAGAAGGCATGTCAGCTGCTGAGCTTTACCCTGCGAGGTTGTTCACAATGCCGCATGCTGCCGTGGTGGTGGCACGCCGTTGCGGGGAGTTCAATTACACGGAGGTGGGCAGCATGCCACAGGCATCTGGGGCGGCTGACGGAGATCATGTTCTTCTCTGCAACAGGTCGACGGCGGGCGCGGGGAGGAGCCCGCGGAGAGCCGATTGCGGGAATCCACCCTGCAGGACCTGCTCGCGGCCCGCCCGGCCACGGATGGCGGTCCAATATTCGACATCAGCCTCCTCGCGGAGCTGCGTGACGGGGTACGCACATCCGCTTGGAACCGGACCCAGCCCAATGTTGCTGCTTCAGTCTCTGCCCAGAAGGCCTCCCATCGTGATTGGCGCTCGGTTCCGGACCCACCCATTGCATTGCGTTGACCTCCATGGAGCCTTCGTGTGTTCGTGCGTGGGCATTTATTAGGGTTCAGGGTCAGTCTCATTTCTGGGGGTCTGGGTCAGGATCAGGGTTCGGGTCTGATCAAGTAGAACTGGCATCGCACTTCAGAGGTCATGCCGTGCCAAGTGTCGTCCCGCAGGTCGCTGGCGCCGCAGCAGAGGTGCTGGGAGGGCACGGGCCGGACCGGGCGGCCTCCGTGACGCTCCCTCCGGACCTGCAGCTGCACCTGGGCCCCTACGGCGGTCGCCACGCGACCGGCGGGGTCGCTACGCACATGGAGGTGCAGTCTGCCATACCCCAAGGCCAACGTCCTGGAGTCTGTGTTCATGCCCAGATTGTATCGGCCAGTGTGCGATGCGTGGGCAATGCAATACAGCACAGTTTCAGTCGGGCATCGTCGGACCACGCGCCGTGTACTGCCTGACCATGCCTCACAACCATGCCTGGCAGATGGCCCACTTTGTCGGCTGCGTGTATCCTGCATTACTCGGGGTGTCGTTCATGCATTCTAACCGCTGCATGGCGGCAGATGAACCGTCAAATTTCGAAGCCTGCGTGCCCCGCTGCACCACTCCAGCAGCGAGGCTCAGCTACGCAATGCGACGCACCCGCAGGCCTCGCTGGCGGTGAGCGTGCCGGGCGGCAGAGCCGGCGGGCAGTCGCCCGACGACCACCCGCTACGTGGACATCATGTCGCTGCAGCTGCCCTCGTCGCTGGAGCTGGGCAGCTCCCTGCGGGGCGCCCTGCCCAGCGACCTGGACCTCAATGCGGCGGACCAGCATGTGCGTCAGCACCCCTCTCCGCATCTTGACCCACTCTGCCTGTCTGAGCGTTGCCACGACCGCAAGCTGTGCGACACCAGGTGCCCTGGCTGCGCCACTGACGGTGGCTTGTTGGCCAGCGCTTTGCTTAATGAGACGACACCGTTTGTCCCGTTACCGTGTCAGCTAACTTCTTCTGTGTTCTCGACCCGCCGAGGCACATCTGCGAGTCAGTGGCCGATCAATGTTTGCGTTGGATCATGACTGTATCATATTTGAGACCGCAGGACTACGGAACGCTGGACGACGCTTTGCCTCATGACATGGGCGCAGCGGGAGATGCGCGATCGGAGCCTCATGACGATGGCCAGGTGACAGAACATGCGGCCGGCGTGCATCCTGACGAGCAGCAGCTCGAGCAGCACAACGGGCCGCAGGCGGAGCAGCAGCTGACGAGCAGCCAGAACAGCCTGCCGACCGGGGGGCCCAAAGTCGCGGCTGCGGTGGACGCCCAAGCTGCCACCAGCTGTTCGTCGACGCGCTGCGGGCGTTGGGTGGCCCGCACGTCGCGACGCCGAAGCAGGTGATCCGCATCCTGCGATGCCAAAGATCAGCAGGAACCCAGACACGGCCTGCTGAACGACCGAGTGATCACTTGAGCTGAACGTCTGCTTGCGAAAAAACGCACCGCCAATCATCAGTAGGCGCAGCGGGTCAGGACCGAGTCGTCGGCAGTGCGCCGCACATCAGTGAGCATCACGTTCCTGTTGCACTGCATGCGCTCGCGAGGCCGTCGACCCGCACGCCGCTCCCGTGACGCTGCGTGCGGTGTGTGCCGCGCAGATCATGACGCACATGGGCGTCGAGGGCCTGACCATCTTCCACGTGAAGAGCCACCTGCAGAAGATACGGCTGACGGCACGCGACGCTGCGGAACCGGCGCACGGCAAGTGCGACTCCTCAGCCACCGGCGCTCTGTGTTGATTGGCATTTTCCTCTGTACAGTCTGACTGGCGCGCAGTGCCGTACGCAAGGAATGGACCCTCCCAGTGCAAAAACTGGATTCTTCCCAACTCGGTTCCCATGGTGACCGATGTCAGTCCGGAGGCTGCCACAGCTCAAGCAGTACAACGACGAGCTGCTCATGCTACACAAATTTTGACGCGCATAAATTAGCTCGCAAGCACCCGCTTCGGATGCTCCTTTCTTGTGCACGCTGCAGGAAACGGCGTGGCCGCGGCCGCTTGCTGCCGCGCGGTCGCAGCCGCTCGGCGAAGCGGTCCCCGTCGCCGTCCGCCGGCGCATGTTCGGACAGCGACAGCACAGGTGGGCTTTTCAGGCCTGGGTTACGAGGCGGTGCTAGGTCACTGCAGCACCCGTGCCTTGGCATGCTGACATATTAGCTGATGCTGGGCATGGGTTTCGAGGGCGAACGGCTACACTGCCGGCGCAGGGCACACAGGCGTGGTCAGGACTGCAGGCTGGCTCGAGACCTGCAGGTTTCGGTGCCCGAATATCTAAGCCTAATGCAAGCCTTTGCACACACGTGCGCCGGTCGACCTCACCGGTTTAATTGGAATCGCAAATCTGCAAAAGCCTCCCACGTCGAGGCTGACCCTGACAGACGGGTGGTGACCTCCACAGGCGAGGGCCTGGAGCGCAGCTCGGGCACGCACGGCGGCTCTGGCACCGGGCTGTCGGCGCCCACCATCCGTCTGCTGCGTCGATCCACCCTGAGCGCCAGCGAAAACACGGTCCCCGTGAATGGCACCCAGTCCAGGTGAACCCGACGCGACGAGCCATGACATGCAGGAGCACTGCGGCAGTGAAGGCTTAGCTGGGAGTCGACGCGGCCACGTGGTGATGCTGACCTCACGGAGTCAACCTCACATCTGTCTTCTGAGGCGTCTCAACGGCATGCGGATTGCTCCATACATGCTGGGTGCCGCCTCAGCTTTGGAAAAGCACTGCCTGCACCTAATGAATGGTGGTCTGAGAGGCAGTAGTCTGCTGTGCCATTATTAGTATGCTACATGGGTTTGCCTGCTGGCCTGAGACTGGTTGGGTGTTTGTGAGCAGGTCCAGCGTCCTCGGGCCGCCGCACGAAGGTGGAGGAGACCCCGCGGCCATGCCGGCTGGCCAACCTGACGGCCACCCTGCCGCGTCGGTGCACCGCATGGGCCCACGAGCTGTCGCCCGCCATGGCGGCGGTGGCGCTGGTGTCGAGCGTGGGGCAGAATGACGTCCTCGGCGGCTCGCCAACCACGGGCGAGTGTTGTCGAAAACCCCACCTGCAATGATGTCCCCTCCCTCAACACTGGGTATCATCAGGTCAATAAAACAGCTTTTCCAAGGCCGTGTGGAAAAGCCACCGTGCCAATACTCCAGCAAATCGCAACCTGCTAAAATTTGCCTGCACACGCTGCAGACTGTTCCCTGTCTGTGACGGCGGGCGGTCTGCCCGGGTACCTTCCGTTGCAGCCGCAGCCAGCCGTCCCACCAGCACCAGGCGGGTCACCAAGCCGGGCACCATCCGCCCACCAGCACGACCGCGTCGCCCTTCTCGAGCACGGCGGATTTCCTGCAACCCGGGCTCGCGCAGGAGGACCAGGGGCAGGTGAGAGCATGTCGGCCTCGGCTGGATCTTCACATCCCATCGGCTTTCGCATGTGCCGATGCTGCGGCACAGCCCGCGACCTGGCCTTCCAGCCGGTTGCCGCCGAGTTTGCGGTCGCCGACCGACTGCTGGGTCGCAGAACCCCCAGCTCCAGGTGTAAGAGTGCATACTTGGACACGATTGTGCTGTCAGACATCGCGAACAGCACATCAAGCGTGCCCTGCGCAGGCACACGTGACGCAGGCACCGCCGCCCCAGCATGGACAACAGGGCGGCAGATCCGTAGGGCACGTCGCCGTCGCCTCGTCACAAGCTCGCGGCGAAGGGTGCGCGCCGACTCTCGACACCCTCCTGCAAGCGTTGATCGCTTGCATGATTGCTGCCACCGTCAACAAGTCTGGGCCAGCGCCACAGCACACCGGTGCCTGTGCTGTGAGAACCGTCTGCAGGCCATTCGATCAACCATTCGATCAACCTGTCCATTGCTCACACGTTGCGCGCATGTACTATGGGCGCGGCTCGAGTTGAGGTGTAACGCCCGGGCCTGCAGGTGGGACGGCGCACGGGTGGCGGAGGTCCGCCGGCAGGGCGAGCTGGAGGCGGCGCTCCAGCGCCAGATGATGCTGCAGAAACAGCTCCAGGAGCAGCTGGAGGTGGGCAGTCGCCACCCGATGAGCTCGACTTCCAGAGTTTGCACAATGCCCTCGACCATCGATGCCTGCGGAGGGTACCCCTGACCAGCCGTGCCTGCGACACTGACAACCTCTGGCATGGAACCGACGGATGCCGGCGGTGGGACCCTGTCCCTGCGGGCCCGGCGCCTGTGAAAGAACAGTACGGCACGGCCCTGGTCGTCCCATACCACCGCATGTGCACCTGCTTTCGAGTGTGACTCTCCGCTGGCGGCCCGCGCAGGCCCAGCGCAACATCCAGCTCCAGCTGGAGACGCACAACCAGTACATCAACGGCCTGCTGGCCAGCCGCAGCAGCGAGCTGGCGCGCACCATCTCCGCGGCGTCCTCCGCGCGCGCCGACGGCGGAGGCCCCTCGGCGCCCGGACCGCCCACGACGTGCCCCGCGGCGGTGCACGCTCTGCAGGCGCCGCAGCCGCAGGTGTACCAGCAGCAGCAGCAGCAGCATCGTCACATGGGGGGTCCGGCACCAGTGCGGCAGCACCCGGCGCGGGGCTCCGGCTCGCAGATCTGGCACGGGCAGGAACAGCCGCAGGGGATGCAGAGTCCCAAGCCAGGCGAGCGCTCGTCAACCTGCCTGCTCAGCGAGCGTGTAGCATTTGCTGGCTGTTCTGCGTGGACTCCGCGTGTGTGAGCTGCTCGTTGCGTGAAAGTGGCACCTTTCTTGCTTTGTGCTATGGGCGTTGCTGCTCCAACCAAGGTCGGTCAGCCATGCATGCAGGCCGCACTTCGGGGCGTAACGCAGTTGGCTCGGGGCAGGCCACCGGGACCGCGTTTTCACAGGGCGGGCCGAGGGGGACGCAGAGCTCCGGCCAGCAGCCGGCGGCCAACGGCGGCAGCGACCACAGCGTGCCGCAGCCGCAGGGCCTGCTGCTGCCCGTCGGGAGCGGCGGGCTGGGCGACGGGAGCGGCGGCCTCAGCGGCATGGACTTCCACATGGAGAGTCTGCCCAGCCTGGGCAGCTTCCCAAGGTAGGGGCAAAGCAGCCCGAGGTTTTCATGCGCCGCTGCTTCCGGCTGTGAGGCGCCTGCAGAATGCGCAGCGCTCTGGTCGACACGCATCATTGCTGCGCCTTCGACCCCAGAGTTCCTGTGATGTGCCACGACGTGCGCAACATTTCTGGCCCGGTCGCACACTTCTGGGGGTCATTCCCTTGCCCGAAGCGCCAGTTCTGTCGGGACCGTGTCAGCGCGTGTGGGTGACGCACCGCAGATTTCCCAGCACGTCGGAACCGGAGCGACCGGGCGACACAGCCGTGCTGGCTGCCGGTGCTGTAACTTCGCCGGGAATGAAAACGGAAAACATGCTTCTGCAGCACCAGGTAAGAGTGTGGCCTAACATGAGCCAGGCCGCTTTCGCCGGAGAGATTCTTTAGACATGGGGACATGTTTAGTGCTTGAACCTATGGTAGCTGCAGCATTCTGTCCGTCCACAAAGTGGGAGCGAAGCTGAGGGTTTCTACGTAAGCCCAGCATAGGCAGGTGCACGCGGTGCAAAGGCGCAGTGAGGCCCGCGAGTGCTCGACGCCCAGAGCCGGCCGCTGCAGTGCAAGATGCTTTGCAGAACCACTGAACGCGCTTCGCGGATGATGCAGACCAACGGCGGGTTCCTGTCCGGATTCGTCGGTGCGTCGTGGCCCCTGGCAGACGGTCCGGCGGCCGGCGGCGGCGTCGGCAATTTCGCCACCGGCGGGCAGGCAGCTGCCGGGTTTGCGCAGCGTCGGCAATGCCTCGCCGTCCCTGCCACCTGCGGTGCGCGAGACGCCCGTCCACCGTGGGCGACCCCACCTGCATGCCGTGGCACTGCGTACTTCTGCCCCCATCCGAGCCGCGCTGGTCATGCGCCTGTTCTGAAGACTTATCCACGCCTCTGCGCGCACATTCTGCAACAACATGCGCATTCTCCCGCCCGACACAAGGCCGTGGGCAGCAGTCACAGCTCTGGCGCGACTCTGCACGATGGTGCATCCCATTGACCCATGCAGGCCATGACCAACCTGCCGGTTCCAGCGCCTCTGGGGTCAATGCATTCAGCGCCGGCCATCCTGCCTCTCAGAGAGGCAGCCGCCATGGCGGCATCTGCCGTCGTGACCACCGGCGGCGGTGGCGGTGCCGGGTGGCCACACCTAGACACGCAGGTAAGGTCGTTGCTCCTCCCGAGTCTGATTGGATCGCACCGTTCATTCATCACACACAAATCCTTTCTGACTCGAGGTCGACCTTCACAACAACCACTTGCAACCCCACGTCACGAGTCTCTGCAAACGCCTGGTTGGCACACGTAACACCTTTGCAGTTGTGCTCCCATTTGCTCCGTCGTCTGGGGCTGCTGAGGCCCCGTTTGCTCCGCTGCCTGGAGTCGCCTGAGGCCGCTGTGTGCTCAATGCACCGCATGTGCTGCTTCATGGTGCTCAACTCAGCGACCAATATAATTCAGTGAGTGGCTTCTGCAGGTCGTGACCATTGACCGGCCGCGGTCAGTGGACTCCCAGCCGCAGGTGCTGCTCAGCTTACAGCAGCAGCAGCAGGACGCGATGCTGCGACAGCTGCAGGACAGCTTCATGCCATACCCAGCCGGAGCCGCCGCCACATCAGCCGGGGGCCAACTCTTCCCGAGGCTTTCGACCGAGCAGCACCAGCAATAGACGTAGCGCAGCAAGATGACAGGGCCCGCATGTGACCGCAAGGGCCCAGCCGAATGAGTTTTCACCGAGATCGGGCAAGGCAATGTACGGAAGCACTAGAATTGCATGGCGCCGTGTCCCGCCATGAGCAATAGCCCGTTCAAGGTGCCCAGTCATCTGCGGGGGCCGGCGCCAGCATGTTATCAACTACACCACGAAATGTCTCTTGCGTATACTATATGCCCGCAACCGACAGTGCAGAATGTGCATGACTCCCATGGAGCTTACATGATGAAGCTTCCTCTCACAGTTTGATTGTTCAGGCTGACAGGACATACCAACAGTTGGCAGTTTCATTCGAGACGGACGCTGGTGCGGGAGCCTAGGTCGGCACTGTTGGCCGTCCGCCCGCCAGTCGCAAGTATCTGGTTTTAGAAACACAACGCAAGCGCGAGGGCGCACTAGTCGTTCGCAAAGCGATGTTTTCAGTAGTTGGCGCACAGGCGCTGGATGTTTATGCTGGTGTGGGCGTCTGAAAGCGGCCCTCACTGGCTGGGAAGACTAGGATTGCTGTCGCGTTGACCAGAGGACCCGCTGCCTGATGCAGCGGCCCGATGCAGGGGCTTCCTGCCTGCCTGCCTAGAGCCGTTGTCAAGTAGAGCGCAATTACTCACGGGTCCTGCCAATTGATTTGTAATGGGAGCGATGCAGACGTCTTGCATCTCGCGACAGAACACGTGTCCCTGCGTCCCAAGGTCCTGATGATTCGGGCGGAGACCTCTGCTGTCTGTGTGAAGCACGCATGCTCTCGTTGCGGTGTATTGGCACAAAGTCGTTCACCCGGCGCATGTCAGCAATGGTACGATGCGGCTGCCTGTTTGCTTGAAGCCCGCTTCGTGGGCCCGACTGAATGTGTTTCGGTAGCGTGGTCCTGCAGCGGCGCGGCGCCGTGATTAATGGCGATGCTGATCGCCCATGGCCTCACTTGCTTGACCTTGCCGTCACAAACACCGCCGCGGTGCGCGCCGGCACTGTCACTGTCTGCGCGTCCGGGTCAGCAGCGCTCTGACGCGTCGGCTCATCCGCAGAGGCTGCCTGGATGGGATGCAGCTCCAGCGCGTCGATGCCTGCGCAGGTGCAAACACGCAGAGCTTTGCTCGGCAAACGCACACAACAATGCTTTTCATACTGTTTTACCTTTTCGCGGCGTTGTGCACGAGTTGACAGCATCGCCTACATAACAGGTCACAACGAGCCTGGCAAGCTCGCCATGCCATGACGCTCGAACTTGCCCGCGCAACAGTGCGATGAGGACATCCCGCAGCATGCGGCCCGAGCTGGCTGTGGACGTATGCACCGCACGCACAACTCTGTGATGGTCTCAGATGGACAGCTGAAGCATGAAGGATGGGCGGCGACGACCCTGCAGGCAGCACCCCGTCAGAGATCCGGGGTCTCGCGAGGCGTCGCCAAACTCACCGGGCGGCCAAGGCAGGCTGTGGGCGTCCGGCCGGGCGTTGACGACGACCAGGACGCGCGAGAAGGCGGGGTCGTGCGTCGCCGCGGGTCGCCGGCCTCTCCGCTGAGCAGCTCAACGATCACCACGCCCAGGACCTGCAAGGGTTGGGGGTGTGAGCTGACATTAGGATGTGTCGACCGGATCAGGGTTTAGGTTTACCACACAGCTTCAAATACGGTGAAAACCAGGGTCATGATCGGAACGCAATGTCATGCATGATCTCGAGGCTTTTGCAGCCCAAGAGAATGCAGCTGCTCCACCACGGCGGCTGTGGGATAGCATAAAGGAGCGTCGCTCGGGGCCAGTGCAGCAGTCACTTTGCACCATCCCTGCAAAGTTCCTGGCTGAACTGACGAAGCACTTACACGCCACACCTTGGTGGAGTCCCGCAAACGTTGCACATGATCGTATGACCCGAGGTCTGCGTTCGGGTGGACAATTTATGTACAGTCACCGTCACTCCTGCCGCCTGTGCGCATCGAACCTGCTTCTTGCAGACCTGGTCTGGACGTCGCAGCTGACACGCGCCTGATCCGGGCCGGTGTTGTGGTGCCGCAGCTGGGCCTGGATGTGCGCTGCAGAGGGCAGACGGAACAGCGGCGACGAGTACCGCAGGCGCAGCAGCTCCAGAAATCGCGCCTTGGTGGCGGCGATCAGCCGGCTGCTGGGTTTCAGGTCCTGCGTCAGCAGTCACAGCGGTGAGTCGTCAGCAACAAATCCTGGATCACCGTGGCGTGTGATTGCGAGTGTCAAGCCGCATCGCTTCGTGAAATTTGTTGGCCTGCAGCAGGCTAACGGCCTGGCAGCGGGTCTGACGAGATGGAGTCCATTGCCCGCAAGCATGCATGGAAGCGGTTAGCCAGAGCTACGAGGCGCTGTCACCACGAGGACAGCGCAGGAACAGCATGTGTCGCTCTAGCAATCCGGCCTCGTGCATTCGCGTGTGGACAACCTACTCGAAACCATAGACCTCAGATTATCTCCCAAACCTCGAGCCTGACCACTCCGCGCACCTGCCGAGCAAGGAAGGGTCGTTTCTCGTGCCACTGGTCGGCGTTCTTCGGCGCCACGGGCAGCCCCACCGGGAAGTTGTGGTCGCCATGCTCCAGTCCAGCCGGTTGAACCAGTCGCCTGCAGCACACCATGTTTGGCAGGGTCAGTCAAAAGAGAAACAGCCTACCTCAACCAACACTGCGACTTGACGGTGAGCCCAGACCTCAACCACCACTGGGCTGCATAGTTGAGGCGTGCTTGCGGACCATGCCGCTCACGCAAGACTGGGCTTTGAGGCGGCAGGCGAAGGCAGTGTTCCGGCAACCGGCGACCCGGTAGAGCCTTGCCGAGAGGATCACGAAACGCCATGACATGACCCAGGTGGATGCAGAGGCTCGCCGCACCGGAGTTGCATAAATCCTACGGTCCCCCACCCAATGGAGGTCGTTCTCTGTGGGCTCCGGCCCTAAACCCTAGCACATTGGTGTTCGGGCGACTGCACCCGAGCCGTAGGAGTCCCGGTCCAGGCTCTTGGAGCGCAGCAGCTCATCCCCGGCGTGGAAGAACGCCACGCCCTGGCTGAAAGCGACCGTCGCAGCCGCCAGCGCCGCCATGCGCGCCCTGTCCTCGGCCGTCACCTGCATTTGCGACATACACATTATGTGTGGTGCATGCCATGACACGGATTCGACTTAGTCGCGATGCTCACGTCATGAAATCATGTTTTATGGCACGGGATCGACACAGCAGGACGCAACGTCGAGTGTGGCCCAGTGGTGATCCCACTCGCTTTGTGGAGCATCAATATCATGGAGGCTCTGCTCAATGCCAGCCGCTCGTCGCATCGCCACAGACGTGAGCACATACCCCAATTGTGCAGCTGGCTCATCGCGATGCAAGGGTGCTCAGCAGCAGCTCGGCAGAGCATCTGACGACGGTGCACAGCGACAACACGACCGTGCATACGTCAATATTCTTGTTGTGCATCAGTCTGGGCGGCTGTGGCCCGTGACCAGCATGAAGAGGTGTCCGGGCACTACCACTGCCGTCAGATAAGAAGTTGCGTCATACCCTGTCTGAACCCTGGCCCTCAACACCTGCTTACCTGGTCGGCCGGCTTCATGATGAGCTGGTCGAAGATGATCTCCCCGTCGTGGCAGCCCGCGTAGTTGACCGTCTCGACCGGCTCCGCCGCATAGCCCGCGGGCTGACTCTGGTTGTACAGCACCTCGCTGCCTGCAGGCAGAGCGCAGTCAAAGCTGAGTGTCAGGGTTTGGGTCAGGGTCAGGGTCAGGGTTAGGGTTCCGCCTTCAGAACGTTTCACGAGGCACGCTGTACCTCCATTTTTCAAGGTAAGCCTCAGCACCGCTCATGCAAGGTCGCTGCGGGTTGGAGATCGGGATGAAAACGGTTGAGCTTGCGGGTCTGAGCTACGGACGCATGCGGTGCAGATGTCTGCTGTCCACCGTCACCTGAATCTCGCAGCTTCGGCGCACCTTTGACGGTCTTCCCTGTCCGGTCCTCCAGCCGGAGGCTGCGCAGGTTGCCCGCCATCGCGACGCGCAGCATGTCGGTGAGCTCGAGCAGGAGCTCCCGCTGCTCCCGCTCGCTCTGCCGCGCCGCCGTGTAGCCGTTGGGCTGCAGCGCCAGGCCGTCGACGAAGCCCTGTCCCTGCGAGTTCGAGGTCTTGCGATTCAGGCCTTATTGATGTTGCTGCAGAGCAAAGCTGCATGCTGACGCTGGCAATGGTCGTGCCGCCGCCGTCTTTGATCTCGGTCCAGCAACCACACCATGAGATGCCTGCCGCTCCACTGTTGACCCTCCTCGATAACCAAGCACAAGTACAGCAAATCGCGAAGGACTGCATGCAGCGCGCTTCCATGGCCTCTCCAGCCCACACAACACAGTACGGGCGGTGAGCTCGGGTCTGGGTCTGAACGAACAGTCGGCCTAGGGTAACATCAATTCAGCAGTCAGAGTTACAGGCTAGGTCAGCAGAAGGACCTGAACGGCTAGGGCAAGGTCAGGGTAACGGTCAGGGTTTGGGCTAGGGTTCATGTCAGCAATTAGGACCTAGACGGCGCGAAGGGGCTGCCGCCCATGACGGCGTCTCGCAGGCGGTCGTTGAAGGTCCCGATGCCCGTGCCAGCCATGTTGAGCTGCGTCGCGTTGCGCCCGCGCTGGTTGGACGCCACCTGCAGCCCGGCAACAGGATGCGTCATCAGCATCTGCTGTCATGCCGCAAGCGTGCTCGTTGCTGCTCCCTGCACGGAAATTTGCATGCCGCCCCTGTAAGCTAGCACACCGCTTTTGCTGGTCGGCTCTCGGTGGGATTGCGCTGACCGTCCAGCCGCCCTACCAGCTACACTTCAGCGACCCTCCGCTAGGTGTCCCCAATCCTGACATCCCGCCGTGATCATGGAGCACTTTGCCTTGCAGTAAGATCAAGCTGAGCACATGGGACAGCTACACGACACATTCGGCTCGTTACAACAGCAAATTGCAGGACACGTGCGCATGTACCAGGACGAGATGAACATGACAGGCATGGAGCTGCTGGCACGAGTGCTGTCATGACAGATCACATGTTTGGAGGTCACCTCATCGCCAAAGTCCCAGTCGTCGCCCAAGTGTCAACCTGCTTCTGACCCTTACCCTCAGCAGCAAACCTGACTTGCACCCTAGCCCTAACCTGCCCCAGTTACTTACCTCGCCGAAGTCCCAGCCCTCGCCGTAGAGGTACAGCCGCGAGCCGTCGACGCCGTCCCGCTCGAGGGTCAGCGCGCGCAGCGCATCGAGCGCCTTCTCCATGGTGCTCACCATCAGGCAGCTCATGATGTCGAAGCGGAAGCCGTCCACCTGGGACATGGCAAATCCCCGCTCAGGGTCCTCACGCAGCACACCTCGAGGCTGAAACAAGTCCTTGGTGCTCGAACCCAAACCAGTCAATGACACAAGCCGGAATCATGCATCTTAATGTCAGCCGACCGGGTCTGCTCCTGTTGGTCGTTGCACGGGGATATGACGGTGTTGCACGTGCCATCTGGAAGAGAATAACCGAGAATCTTGCTGGCTGTCCTATTGCGCGCACCCTATAGGTGCGCGCCCAGTGCAGCAGGTCGTCAATCACCAGCCGCTCCATCATGGCATGCTCCGCTGCAGCAAGCACGGTCATCACTGACATGCCAGCCGTACGTTCCATGGGGCACCCCTGACGGTGGACGAGCGTGCCGCGCAGCCGCAGCCGGCGAGGTCATCTGTGCCGGACGAACACAGGCTTCCATCTCATGCTGTCCCGTCTGCTTGAGCTTGCGCGCCGATAGTGCAAGGGACTTGTGCGCACGGGCGTTGTTGGCGCCGAAGGCGCTGCCGCAGATGGAGCCGTCATCCTCGAGGCGGTGGTAGTAGGCTGGCACGATCTTGTCCAGCACCGAGTATCGGCTCAGGCCTGCCAGCGGATCGACACGCATGCACCATTAGACCGGAGTGTGCACTACGCATGAGAGACTGCACCCAGGCTCATAGACCGGACAAGCTCGCGTTCAGACGCTCGCGAACGCCAGAAGACTGGAACCAGCTCCGTGATGAGACGCAGTGGCGCGGCTAGGGTGGCAGGAGCACTGGGCCCGGTCGCTGCTAGCCGGACCTGAGTGGAAGGTGTGGTTGTACACGACATCGAGCACAACTCGCAGGCCGGACGCGTGCAGAGCCTGCGAAGGATAGAGAACACCATAGGCTCACTACGGCCGGCATGCTAATAACTCGCCGCCACTCATGTGGTCAACTGTCAGCAGCCGGTTGGGCTCACAGCGCTCGCAGCATGGCCGTGCAGGATTGATGTTCAAACCTTTGTCACCAGGATCGGAGCACGCGCCTGCACCATCTGCCGAAACTCGAGCGTGCGCTCCGCGCCGTCCGGGTCGGTCGCGTAGCCTCCCTCCGGCGCCATGTAATGCACCGGGTCATACCTGCAGTACAGGTTTGAGAGCAAGGGGTAAAGGCAGGATTAGGATCAAAATGTTGGTCAAAGCTAGGGTCTTGCAATTAGCGCTGTTGGGGACTGCCACCGTCGTTGGACAGGCCAGCCGTGATGCACGCGGGCTTGGCGATCGCTTGAAAACTGACTGCCACATGAAGCCTTTGCCTTTTCCAGCTTTACGTTGAACCTATTGTAATTTATGCCGGCTTGCCGGCTATCTGCAAAGCGCTGTGCAGTGCGCAGCCAACTGCGCAGGGTCAAGCTTGTGGGAGGCATAACAGGGCGCGTGAGGCTTCAGAGCCTGGGCAGGTGAGCGGACCCCCAGTTGAAGGCGTCGCGTTCCGCGATGCGCAGGATCTCCGCCTGCTGCGCCTCCGAGTCCCCCGGGAATTGGGACAAATCCACCTGCTTCGCAGGCATGCTGTCAGCGTAAAAGCTGGCCCGACAGCAGCTGGCCTCTGCCACAATACACACGGCTGATAGTGCACACCAATCACGCATCAAGTCTGTTCGCTGGATCGAAGATGTGCACAGTCATTCAAGCAGCTGTGGCCAACTGGCACGTGCACGAAGGGTTTCAAATCCTGCTCCTGAAGTAATCTCAGAGCCTTCAAACCGAATTGATGTTGACACCTGTTTGCAGCATAGAGGTAATCCAAATCGAAACTGTTTTTGGTTGCCATAGTGGAATTTCCAGGAACAGCACTCGGATCCGCGACAGGCATGCTGACCTCGACATCCAGCTGGTCTTCGGGCCGCTCCGGCACCGTCGCGTAGTCGTACGCGGGTAGCAGGTGCACGTGCGTCAGCCCGGCTTCCCTCAGCTCGCGCAGGTGCCTGCAGAGCAGCCCGTGGCAGACCCTCGGCAGCAGGACGCCACTCAGGCCAGCACCAGTTGAAGCCTCGTAGCCAGTAATGCAAGCGGGGGTGTGAGCTGCAGCTGTGTCGAGTTACACTGGCTATCGACGCAGCAACCGATGATCGGCCGCAACACTTGCTGCAGCATGAAGACTTTACAAGCGATAGCGTTGACACGACAGGCCGCGACAGGCAGTCGGACCTGACACCGGCGCTGTCCCGCTCGGCGAATGCTCGGTACTTGCCGCGCAGCGGCGGCGGCATCGTGGCATCCGTAGCGCTGCGCACACCACATCGGACTCTCTGCTGGCGCCGATTGGCAAATGTGTCAGATCTGCGCACGATCGCATGTCTATTGTGAAGGGCCGGGACCGAAGCACAAGATCTACCAAACAAGGGTGCCTCCTGTGATGTGCAGGTTGAAGGGCATCGTGCCATGAGTCCCACCTGAAGTCCCTGATGTGCAGCTCGTAGATGGAGATGTCCAGGAACGATGCCAGGGGCGGCGGCCTGTGGCCCTCCCACCCCGCCGGTTTCAGGTGGGGATCCTGCAGGTGCAACAGAGCTGCTCAACGTGCTGCATCATGACCAAGAAGTCACGTGAGGCTCTAGGGCTCGCACAGAGGAACGTCACAGCATCTCAGGTTTTATGGTGGTCCGCTGCAGAGGAGTGGGTTGAGCTCCTCGGCTGTGACATCTGACAGTCACACCAAGGGTTGAGATGTCGGGACAGAAAGTCCTAACAGATCGCGAGCCCACTCACCGTCAGGTCGGCGATCTGGGTCCGCTCCCCGTCGGCCGCCAGCGAAACCGAGTACGGGTCGGTGACCTCGACCGTCTCGACGCGGCGCGTCCACGGGCAGTACACCGTGACCCGGTACTTGTAGTACCGCCACAGCCAGCTGTCGCTGGTCTGCGCAGCAGACGATTCTTCCGCTGAGCTCCCGCAGGGGCGGCAGCAGTTGCCAGCTTACCAGAGCTGATGCCGTCCTGACGATGCTGGAGGCGGCGCGTTTGCAAGCAAAAGTTGCACAGCGTCAATACTAGCGCCGCAGTCCTGACTGAAGCTTGCCTGAAAGCTCCAGACCCCTCGCTCGCTGCGCTGCATTGGGAGCTGCTGCGCTGTGCCGCCCCTCGGACCATCATACACCAGAAGCTCTACCTGCGGCATACTCGAGGTTCTTGCGTAATGCCCACCGACTTACCCAAGCAAGCACTCGAAGGTCCGTCGCCTCTGAAGGCTTGTCGTAAACATGTGGGTGGCTGACGCCTACTGCTGAATATGCGCATCCTGCAGGCGCAGGGCGAGGTGCGGGCGACCCGCTGCGCGGTGGGCGCCCACACATCGACGCTCAAGGTCTGCACCGTAGCGTTGCCCGCAGATTTGCAACGTCATCCCGAGATGCTCATGGTTGCAAGAGAACAGTCAACGGAGAGCGAGCAGCGTTGTGCAGCCACGATGCGCCCTGAGCAGCAAATGCACACCAAAGCAAGGCGCAAGTGGCAAACGACCTGCTGTGCCGTCGGCGCCCAGACGTCAATGCTTGTCCCCTCGTCGCCGACCCGCGCGCCCAGAGTCCCGCCGTAGAAGAAGAGCTCGTCTATAACGCCCGGCAGCTGCAGCCCTGTCATGACATGCTGTGTCTGGAGTGCAGCGAAATCATGCCTGGTTGACATGGTGGTAATGTGCCGTGACATGAGCACATCTTGAGCTGGCAGGCCAATGCTACGCAGGCAACATCTGATGGGGTCTCCAGGTCAGTGAGCCTCTGTGGCGGTCAAACAAACATCTACCTCAACTCGTGAAGATGGTCCGCTCCAGCACACCTGTCGCATTAATGACGGCTCCATCCGACGAGGCGACGCTGACAGCGAGCTGGCCTCGCAGGAGTCGGCGCGCGTCGGCGCCGTCAGGCGCCCTCAAAGCTGTGCAGCCACGGAGGTGCGGGAACTTCCGCGTCACGGCAGCCGGCAGGTCTGACCCTGTGCAAGGCACGAGCTCGGCGTCACAATGCCAGATATGCTAGGGTCAGAATCAGATCTGGTTGCGAGCACGACGCCGCGAGCACGAGCAGTGTGGCTAAGTGTCTGCCTCCCCGGACTGCTTGCCTTTGGTTCCGGCATGCAGACCATTGCGTGGTCCGGTGCTGCTGCTGTTGCTAGAACTGCTGATGCAGCTGCAGGCTCACGAGAGACCCACTTCGCCACAGTAGCGCGACGAGTGCACATGCCCAAGGAGCCAGGCTGTTCGTATCGCACGCTGATGCGAGCATCAGCTGACGAGGCAATGCAGCCCGAAATAACGACGGAGGCCGGGATGGTGCCAGTACGCTTGCGCTGGGGACCAACAGTGCCGTGCAACTGATGACACACAGCCTTGGGACACACGCACGGTGCCCAAGGTTATCTGGCGTGCGAAGCAAACCAATGAGCTTGAGAAAACAGCCATTGTCTGCAAGGTTTGTGTATTTGTTCCAAATGCGTTGGGGTGCCCGGGGATGCATGCAATCTCTGTGATGCATCCCGACGTCGCAACTGTCCTGCAATCTCCTGTGATGCATCCGGAAGATGCTACCGTCCATTCCGTGATGAAATAATTGTAACGCACCCTCGGAGGCGGACAGCTCCAAAGTGTCGTCCGCGCCCTCCCACGGAGCCGCCCGCCCGAGGCGCAGCGACGCCGCCGCGCTGTGGTGCAGCACAAAGGTCCGCCGCGCCCGTCTGCATCAGCGGCCGGCAGCCGCCAGGCGATGACGTGCTCGGACACCCTGCCGGCACAGTATGCTGGTAACGACCAGGAGACTAGATGAAGGGTAGGCTTGGAGTAGGGTTTAAGGCCTGGGCTAGGGTTCAAATCCAAACTGGCTCAGCGGTTCTAACGTAGCATGATCGGTGAAGGAGACGGACACATGCCAGGCAGACGGCCTGTCCTTGCTGCCTGGCTGGCTGCTGGCTGGCCGGCTGGCTGGCTGGCTGGCAAAACGCTCCAGCGAGCGTATGCTAGCCCCGAGCCGTGTGGCGCCTTTGCCGACGAGTGTGCTACTCTACGATGGCAACCGTGTTCCGTGCTATGGTCTTTGGGACCGTCTTGGCAGACGACAGGGGACTTACTGCATTTGGAATGCATGCTGCGCACGTGCGAGGTTTCTTGCGGGCCAGAAATTGGCGATGCTGCTGCAGCTTGATCAGAACACAGCTCTGGTGAGCTCTGATGGCTGCAATCAGGAGGGCAAGGGGCAGAGGTCTGGCCCTGTCGCCGGTCCTGCCGCGCGCACCAGTACGCGCGCATCTTGCTGAGGTCGCCATCTGATGCCGGCGGCTTTGCGCGCACGGCGGGCGCCTCAGCGGTCACGTCGTCGGCGACGGGTGCAGACATCGCCGCGGCCGCCGGGGGGGGCGCGCTGAGCACCACCGTGCGCCGGCTGACGCAGCCGACCGATCGCTCCCGGCACCGGGTCCCGTCCGGCCGGCGATCGCGGGAGGTCGACCGGCGGATGCGGGGCGGAGGTGACGGCCGGAAGCTGCGGGGATCGGCTGCTGGCGCGGACGGATAGCAATCTCGAGTCAGTGAGCTAGTGGGCTGAGCACTGGCTGGACCGTGCAGTCGCTGCCACATCAAGGGGACAGCGGATCAGCCGCGATCGTAACAATGATCACGGCGAAGTGAAGAGGGTGACCGTCAGGTCAGACTGAGGTCGCAGCAGGTGGATCTGCTGGAACCGTTGGCTGTCGCTTCAATGCAAGATGCCAGTCGTTCTCTGCGGTGCTCGCCTATCGGCCAGCAGCCGGAGCTAGCGCGCAGCGAGACATCGAAGCGTTGCAGGGACGCTCAACTCTGAAAGTGAAAGTGAAAGTGACAACGCCACCGAGGGCGTAAGTTGGAAGGCGCGAGACCTATGGTCTGCTCCTCTCGAGTGGTCCAACCACGAGATGCAAGAACATGAGCCTAGTGAGTCTATGCAGTCATCAGCGGCAACTAGTGGTGGGCACCCACGGCCTGCAGCCGCTGCGCTTCTTCCTTCAGGCAGCACTCTAGGCGGAGCCGCTTTCACATGATGACGAACGATCACTGTGACCATGCGAGAACATCAACTCATGCACAGAGGCTCGTACCTCAGTCCTCGCATACGTGCGGCTGCCTTGCTCGCGTCACAGCTCAACGCCAGCCAAGCTGCGCAGCAGCAGCTGTCAGCGCTGATTATAGCAATCACAGGCTGAGCCGTGAGTTGTTGCACATCGTGCTAGGCGCAAGCGTCGCGCTTTCGTGCCTTTTGAGTGCATCGTCGCCACTGCGTGGCCTTGCGTACATGGTGTGTACGAGACAGACGCAGCGCCTGCATCCGCGAGTGAGAGCTGGAGGTTGACGCTGCGTCGGTCATTGCGCGAGGCAGACTAGGCTGCATTGCTCGGAAAGTTCATGCGCAACTTGCGCATCTCACAACATCATCATCATGTTGCGATTATCATATGTGCTGCCTGTGGCCTTCGTTAGCAGGATGGCAATGCGTGAGGCTGTCTGCTGCATGGCGCTCGGGATGGTTCTCAGGGGCCATTGCCATGTGCCTTGCTTGCACAGTTGCATGCATGAACTTCGTTGTGATCCCGCGCCTAGCTTTGTCATCAAATCAAAGGAGGCATGCATGACCGCACTAATCATCATGAGGAGGCGGCACATCCTTTCCGACTCGCTACGGTAGCTAGGATCAAGCTGGTGACCCCTGCTATTAGGCCGGCCTCCTTGAGCACGCATTGAGATAGCGTCTCAATCGCTATCACATCCTTCCAAATGCACTACTCAACATGCGGCGTCTGAGCTGATGGACTCTGAATGTGAAACAATGGCTATGGTCGTCAAGCGGATGTCAGCACTGAGGGCCTACTCAACATTGCGTGCTCCTGAGCCGCGGGTTCCCGGGCTTTGACACCGGGCTTTGACACCAAAGAAAGAGGGGGTTCTGATCGCGAGGTGCAAGCTGACCTGTATCTGTCAATAAAACCTTGCTGGAAGTGCTTGACAAATGTGTACGTGTACCCAAAATTGGACCCTGCCATTGCCATGCTGTCACGTTCTGCTGCGCCAAACCTTGCAGGCTGCAGCGTGTTTGCAACTCCCACCACAAGCCGCGAAGCCAGGCTTGCGCTGCCACAGTGTGCCCTGCTGTTGGTTATCGGCAGAGACACCCAGCAGCCGCGGTAAACGACATTGCACTGATGTGCCCACTATCAGCTGACCGGTGCCAGCGCCTCGCGTGTCGTGCGAGCATCGAGCGGCCCGGGACCGTCAGAAGAATTGTGTCTCCAGCCAGACGAAGACGAGGCAGACAAACCGTGGACGGCAGCATCGTGATGATCCCCATGCGCAGGAAGCGGCCGAACGGCATGTCTATGTCCTTCGCCTGTGTGCGTCGCAGCGGACCAGCTGTCAGGACACAGGGTTCGGCGTTGTCCAACTGACACGATACACATGCAGCTGACGCCATGATCGGCCTGCTTGCGGGCGACGGACGATGGGAAGAGACGACACATTTTGAATGTCAACTGCCAACGGCTCGACCATCTTTGCTCACGCTTGCAACGCGGCTCAACGCCTCAAGTCGGCAGCTGGCGACACGGGTAGCCACGCGGTAGGCCGACGGCCATGAGCGGGGCAGGCTCAGTGTTGACGTTGGGATTACAGTCAAGGTCATGGTCGAGGTGAGGGTTAGACATTCGAGCAGGCTGAGGGTGAGGTTCCCGCACCTTGAGGAGCTTGAGCCACATGACGGCGGCGAGGGAGCCGATGAGGGTGTAGTTGGCGCCGACGTTGCTGGCGGCGATGACCGCCAAGTTCGCGGCCAGCCGCTGGCGCTCGCCCGCAACAAAGCGCGGGCTTAGCAGGATGCGCGTCATCAGGATCGTCATCGGCTGCGCCAGCAGCGACGCGGTGTGATCAGCGGCCGAACAGCGAGAACAGCATAATGTCGAAGGCAGCCTCGGCACTCCTTCCGACCTTCTGCTGGCATGTACGTGTGCTGACAAGCAGCCGCATTCCATACGACACACTCGTCATCTTCATGCTCTGACATGAAGCCGCGACCGAGCGTTACCGCCACACCTGGTTGTTGATGACGTTGGCGAGGGCGGCAGAGATGACGCCGACAACGACCACCGTGACGAAAAGATTGCTCAGTATGCCGGACAGCGCCTGCGCAGTTTTCATCAAAACTTTATAATTGCCTGTCCTGGTTTGTGTCAACCCTACACAGAGCATGATGGGCTCGGGCTGGGAGCGGAGCAACAGGCACGGCAATGAGACGGCGCACGAAATAAAACCTCCGGTTCACGTACGGCGCGGGAGTTACAGCAGAACCATGCTCAGGGTGGGGCAGGGCAAATCTGGGTTTGGCGTCGGTCACGGCAGTGGAGCAGGGAAGCCAAAAACGCGCACCCGGCAAAGAAGTCGACCCAGCCGCCCTGCCGCAGCGCCTCCACCAGCGCGAACATGCCGAACAGGAACGGCACCACGTGCCACGGCAGCTCCAGGAACGTCTGCATCATGCTGAAGCTCTGCTGCTGGGGCGGCTGCGGCGGCGTCTGATGCATCTGCGCCCCGGGCACATCAGCGTCCTCCGGCTGCAACGCGGCCTTCCCCTCCGAGGCGGAAGCATCCACCGTGTGCTCGCCGTGATCGCCGTCTGCAACGGCAGCAGACCCTCAAATGTCGTCAGCCGGTAAGGCTCTCGAGTCCTGGTGTCCCCCGAGGAGTGTGAAAACACGGGGCTGTGTGGCGACACATGTGTCACGACTGAGGGTTTTAGAGGCTCAAGGGCACCGGCGCGGATCGGAAGCACAGGAACTCAGGCCAGCAATGCAGCCGCTTGCGTCATGACAGGACAGCAGGTCGCAACAGGCAGTCATCACCTGCGGCGACGGTGCCATTGTATGACCAACGGGGGTCATCTGCGCTGTCCCCGACGTGCTGGTGCTGCTCGAGCAGCTGCGGCGGAGGCAGCTCGCCGCTGCGCTGTCGCCGGCGCAGGACCCCGGCCGTGAACTCGGCCGCTCGCGACCGCGACCAGCTCGATCGACGGCCGCTTGGCGCTGCCGCCCACCGTCGCTTCTAGCGATGCCCGCCTGCGCCACCGCAGCCAGGATTTAAAGGTTTGTGAAAAGCGATCGTTTCAACCGTCCCGTAATGTATACGGCACCGCGTTGACCTGCATAGTTGTTGCTGCTATTCACGCACAGGACAGCATGTGGCATTGCTGCCGCGAAGCATTTTGCATGAATTGCCCACATACAACACCGTCCCTGTGCTCTGACACGCATGCAGTCGAGTGTGGGGCGACACGGGCGAAGTCCGGCACACTTGTGCGCGGAATTCGGCCACGACGCCGCCCGCTCCGCGTTCCAGCCGCCCGCCGACTCCCCTCTCCCTCGCGTCCAGCTCGCCGCTGGCGGCCGGCCGCATGCGTCCCGCCCACCCCGTCATCGCGGCACGACGATCGCTGCGCACGGTCTCGGCGTTGTCGCCGAGGACCGCCGCCAGTCGCGGCTCTTGCGCCGTCAGCGCGCCGTCGGGACCCGTGGCGAAATCCTCGATGACGCCGGGCAATTCCCGTTGCTCGCTGTCCGCAGGATCCCTTGCGATCCGGGCACGCTTGTCACCGGGGAAAGTCTCGCCCTCACTGGCCCCCTTCTGCGTGCATTCAGAATCACGTGGATGTATTCATGCTTGGCGTCGGAGCGGCAGCAATTATGCTGGGAGGCGGCTGAGTACGTGTGGAGCGGCTCAGCACGACGCCCAGTGACAGCAGCAATTGCATGGTCGTGTCTGTCATCGACCGTCATTTGCATGGCAGCTGTGGTACAGCAAGCTCTCCCGGCAGTTCGGCCCATCACGCAGGCTTGCGTCAGATACATGACACAGCGGACTGCTCGGTATGCAATGCAACCGCCTGGCCGCTTGCTCATGCCTCAGGTCGCAACAAATCCGACTTGCTTGGGGTCGTCGCAGGCACGGCTGCATGTCAGCGGCTGCCGCACCTCAGGTCGCCTGCGCCCCTTCCGCCGGCGCAACCACCACGGCCGGAGGTAATGCTGCCACCAGTTGCCGGCGACCTGATGTTTTCGATGAGGGAGTTAGAAATTTGCATTTTGATACTACCAATTTGTTAGTCAAAAAGACTTGTTATGCTGAACTCTCATTCATCCGCTCCTGATGGAAAAGGTCATACAGACAGAGTTTGAGCTGGCAACGAAGCAGCAAAAACGATCGTTAAGATGTAGAGTTGAGTGGGAACGAAAATCTTACCAGCGCGACCGCGGCGGCGAGCGTTATTGTCCACAGCGGGGCGCCGATGAAGTTGGCGGCGGCCAGCAGAACGAGGCAAACCAGCAGGACCGCGCTTCCCAGCTTGGCGCCGAACCTGCGCGAGGCTTCACCGGCCTTAGTGTGCAGGGCACCCCGCATGGCGGTCAGAGGCCCGACGTGTTGTTCCCACACGGCACCCAGACTTGACCAGCACAGTGCTGGCACGGGCGCGTTCGGATAGCAGTACAAATGCGAACGAGGCAGACTGGGGTCGTATCCTACGACCCGGTTTGTGCAGTGTGTGCAGCAACCCGTGTCGTGCATGCTGACCACGCAATTGAAGGCTGCCGTCTCATCAGTCCATGGTTTCGCTAACTCATGACATATGCAACAGCCGCGCCGCACCGGTCAACGAGCAGGGTTTGGGGGTCCACATCCTCCAGTGGCGCCACCGGCGCCCGCAGCGGCTTCCGGTAGTATAGCGCCAGCACGATGTATGTCGTGATGCCCGTCACTGCGATGCGCATGCAGGCCGACTCTTGAGCATCTAGAGTGCGCTATGCGCAGTCTCAGCAGGGTTCTAATGATTGTAGCCCCTGACGCCACATGCTGGGAAGGGAAACATACGCCCGCTTCCAGAATTTGCTCAGTGCTCTCTTACATGGTGCCATGTTGGGCGAGACTTACGGTGCTCGACAGTCACGACAGCGCGCAGTCACGTCACATTCGAGCTGGGAGCATTGTGTTGCCAAGCTGGAGCCCAGGTACGCACGGAGGGTGGGCAGCAATGTCCACTTGGAGAAGTTGATGAACGACAGGTCGATGGCCTGGCCGACGATGATGTTGGTGGGGTTGCCTGCGGTGCATAACACGGCTCATGCACTGCAAGGAGCAACATCGAGTGGCGGTCAATGAGCAAACACAGAGAGTCATCATCGGCCGCTTGCCAGCACAAACGACATGCAGCTATGACAGCTTGAAACAGTGTGCCCACATTGCTGACTCTGCAGACCCGCGTCAGGTTGTCCCAGTCACGTTTGCATCGCCCGATGCCGGGATGCATGCGTTGGTTCCCATGAGACACTCCCAAACGAGCAGCACCATGGACCGGACGTTGGCGTCAAGGGTGACGATGCGACATCCTCAGTAGTGGTCGGCACACCATCGGTAGAGTGTGGCACGAAAATTGGTATAGGACTCAGGGTGCATGTGTGCTCACCGATGAGCAGCGCCATGGACCAGACGTTGGCGGTGAAGAACTCGAGGAACAGCAGCGGCGCCGGGTCGATGCCGGTCGCCTTGCTGAAGTGGTAGATGACGGGCGTGAGGGTTAGGATGACGACGTCGTTGGACGTCAGCACCGTCAGCACCGCCGCCAGGACGAAGTACGCCGCGTACTGCGTCGCGCAATGAACGCAATTGAACTTGCGGGGCGACGCATCGCAGAGCCACGTGTTGCAAGTGGCTGGACAGGCGTTAAGCATACGATGCCGTCGCATTGTTTAAGGGCAAGAGACCATGCATGAATCATAAGAATGTTGAAGGCAATTCTGTCATGTGGCAGCGTCGCCAATCGGGCCCGTCTGAAGCATTTGCTCAGGTGCTATGAACAGGTGCAGGCAGGCAGGCTTGTTTGATCACTCTTTGCATGCACTACCAGACCGACTGCAATGTTGTCGTATAAATTAAGAGTTCTGGTCTACGATGGATTGTCAAACCATCAAACTGTGTAGTTTGACCAAAGATGTAAAGTGTACAGAACAAGGGGAGGGAGTTCACGCACGATGCGCCGGTAGCTCTGCCCCGCGCGCCGGGTGACTTGCGCCGCCACGTACGCGAACAGCCCCGTGTGGTCCAGCGACACGCACAGGTACGCCTGCAGGATTAACGTCAGTCGGAAAATATGATCTCCCGACACCCACGCGACAATTGTTTAGGCCGTGACGTCCTATGGCCACCGTGCACCATTGCAAAAACATTGCAAACGCCTAGACCGCCACCTGGTGTGGGCGGCACTGTCACGATCACACGCAGGGGGCCCGACGGAACCCGCTCACATGGCCACCGTGCCGATGGCTGCTCGGCTGTACCATAGCCAGCGCCGGTCCCTTGATGGCATCAGGGCGCACAGGCAGCATCGCGCGCCTGGCTCATGAAGATGATGACGATGTTGTACGGCTCGATGTGCTCATCGCCCACGATGCCCTGCTTCAGGGTCTCGCCGTCGGCCTGGCCCGCGGCCAGCAGCACCAGCAGCCCGACCACCTGTCCGCAGGTGCAATGCTGCTATTGGCAAATGGCAGGGTCCCCCGGAGGAGCCCGATGCAGAGCCAAACCGCTCAACACTGATTATTTCGCCAGCATGGCGACGGCTGCGTGCGGAACGCCTGGCTGTGCGTATGGATAGGTTTGCCGGAGGCCGCCGTGTTTGCTCGCGCAAAAGCAGCCAGTTTGCAGGGGCACTCGTGAGTCACTGGGAAAGACAAGGGGCGGCGGGGGTGGGTGGGAGGGGGAGGCACCGGTGCCCAGCCGTAGCTGATTGTGATGCGGTGAGGCTTCCGCCACGGCGTCCATGCATAGGCCGGTACCGTGCACACCGGCTCATACACGACGAGCACAAGGACTACCAAGACAGTGATTACCGACACGCTCAAAGACCATGCGTTCATGCCCAGCGGCTAAGCCGCTATCGCAAGAATATACCGGACGCTGCAAGCAGCTGCACTGCCGCGTGCACGTCAAGCATTGGGTGCAGGCTGGTGGGTTGCTAAAGTACCATTGTGCGCACAACCAGCGACCGTGCACAACCTGCTCACAGTCTGATCAATACCCGACAGCTTCCGAGCCCTGCCGCTTTTCTTGCTGAAGGCACGATGCATCGGCCGCATCGGCCGCACCCATGCAGAGATCAACGCATGGGCACCTCAACACGCGCTGCTGCTGCGCAGTTTTTCAGAAGCCAAGCAGGCTCGTCGCTGTGCACTTGTTGTGGTTGGGCGGGTGTTCGTGTATGTGTGCGCAGGTGAGATAGCGGGCGCGGCATGAAGATGACGACGTGTTCACGGGCCAGGTCAGCAAGCAGCTCTGGCCGCGAGCGCGGATGCCTGCGATGAAGCCGCGATGACAGAGCCAGGCTGTCTGCCGATGGACTCCTGGACTTGTTGTTCTCTGCCACAACCAGTGCATGACAGGGGTGGACACCTAGTGTCCCGACGCCTTCATTTACGCCCTCTGGGCATTCCAATTTCAATTTCAGTCAGCAGTCTTCAGCAGCGGCCGGATTGGCTGTGCCTGCTGTCAATTTCCCATTTGACATGATCCAGCGGCGCATAGTCACCATCAGATGGACTCTACCTCCCTTCTGCCTGAGATCTGTGGGAGTACGACTGTTGTGATTGCGCAGCTGTCTGCTGGTCACGACAGAAACCAACAGTGCTCCCGAAATCAAATTAATGTACGGAAAAAGGGTACTGCGCAAACCCAGGGACAATGACATGCGGAACCATCATCATCAATGTGACTCACTTGCAGACTCATGTGCAACAAGCCTGTCATTCTAGAGTGACCCACCTATACCCAGACAAAGCCGCAAACCCAGGGACAATGACATGCGGAACCATCATCATCAATGTGACTCACTTGCAGACTCATGTGCAACAAGCCTGTCATTCTAGAGTGACCCACCTATACCCAGACAAAGCCGGGCACTCACCAACGCTGGGTGGTTGTTTGCTGCGGCAGCACACTTGCTGTAAGTCCCGATATGCTCACTACATCTCTTACAATCAAATGCAAGCTGTAAAAGCAAAGAGTCCCGCGGAACCGTTGTGGCCGAAGCCGAAGGGCGCGAAACGCGCCACCACAGCGCAGGGCGCATGCCACACGCACCCAAGATGACGATCAGGCTCACGTTAAGTTTCTCTGGATGCCTCGATACGATTCTTGTGGGTTGTCGGCTCTTAGCGACTGCTCTGCCATATTCGGCCCCTACTCGGTGCATCGTGTGGGCGGGAGCGGCCACATAGCGGCGGGAGTCGCCGGCTCAAGCCGCGACTACCACGTGAAATGAAATGAAAGACTGTTCACGAGCAGCAGTTACGTGAAATCGCTGTTGCCCGAGCCATGTCCACGGCGCGTGGCGCTTCTGCAACGGGCTGCCAGCGCAAACTGCGCAGCCATTACAGGCGCTTGCTGTAACAGCCACCGCCTGGCTGAGCTCCTTTGTGCCCGTCAACCGCTGGCCTGATGCAGAGCGCAATGCCTGTTTTCTAGCTGGCGCAGCTGGCAGTACCTGCCACTAGGATGTCGAGGGGCGGTTGGCCGACCCAGCGACGTGCTGCGCAGCATGGTCGCCAGAAGCCGGCGGGAAGTCGTCGGCGACCAGAAAGCTGCCGCTGCTGAGGGCTGCGAAGAAGTCGTCCCCATCACCGCCATCCGGTCCGCCCGAGCATACCTTCGGGTAACCCAAACAAGCAAGCTCGACCATGCGCACGGGTGGGGTCCGACACGAGTTGCACATGAAGGGTCAAGTCGGGAATCTAATCTCGGCAGTGTAAAGGCATCTCAAGCAGGCTACAGGCCAGACGGGAGAGAGGCAAGCATGGGTACGGCAGGAGTGGTGGCCCACAGGTGATTGGTGGGGTTTTGTGGAACACACACCAGCTGATCCGGTATCCAGTCCGGCATGGCGAGGTCGACGCTGCCGCCTGCCTCCCCGCCGGTGCTCAGCCAAAGGGGTCCCTGCCATGTGCGAGGACCAAGTGAACGGGACGCAGGCCATGGCCGGCATGAACATTATGCGAACCAGCAAAACCCTCGAAGCCGCCGTCATGGCTATGGTGGACGCGCAATCACACTGTGCAAGCACCTCTGGCGACGTCGGTTGACTGAGGGCGCGACACACTAAATCGAAAGCCGTGCTTCTGACAGAACGCACATGCTCCCGTGCTTCCAAGGAACGGTATGTCGGTGTGCCCTAAATACCTGCAGGGCCGGCGCGCTGTTCCCGCTGCGCTGCAGCGCTTCCACAGGCTGCCCCACGAACCGCAAGCCGGGCGCGGAGCAGCTGCTGCGTTCCAGGAGCAGATCGTCGCCGGGCGCCTGAGCCTGCATGAAGGGCTGCAACGACGCGTCAGATGCTTAAGCATGAAGCCAGCAGCATGGGCGGGTTTGCCCATGGCACGACGAGCGTGTTGCTCGGGGCGGAACCGTCAGCTGGGGCCAGTGCAGCAGGCAGGTTCTCAAGGTTGAAGACCGCGTTGTGCGGAGGTGAACAAGAAGCATGTCGCGTTGGCTGCAAGATGCCTTCATCAATAAAGCTTTCCTCTAGCTGCACGACAGCGTTCAGCATGATTGCATCGAAAGATCATGCTCACCAGCAGTCGCGGGTGTATAATGGCACTCTGTGGAGGAGTTCGCTGCGCCTGCTCGATTGGGCCCCAGACCTCGTCCAGCGTCCTGTGCCAAACACGTACTCTTCGATCAAATAGTTCAAGACTACAGATGGGGACGTGGTCTGAGGATGCTGAGAATCTGACTGCAGAGCCATGATTCCTTGCTGCCCGCCTGACGCACTTCAAAACGCATGGGCATCAGAACGTCAGCCCTCCGGCTGAGGCTCACTTGCTCCGCGTGTGCGCCTGCCCTCCTTCGGGACGACCACCGCTGGATACGCCAAGCTGAGCGGCGGGGTGGCGCCAGCCCCGGGCGCTTGTCTGGTAGCCTCCATTGGCTGTGCCTTGGCCTTCAAGTTGCCACGAAGGCGATGTTATGGCCAAGTGCACGAACCCTGCACACACAGCCACCGAGCAAACGTGGCTGAATGGTCATGAATGGACAGCTCGAGCGGGCATCATCACCGGCGGGCTGTGACAGGTCGAGAGCACAATGTATCCGCCTTCACTGACGTCCTCTCACGGAAATGAGTAGCTAGCTAGCCGCAACAGGCGCACCTTCATCGCCTTTGTACATCTCCTCGCTCCTGGACCGGGTCCGCGCGTGCTTCGTCCTCGATTGCGGCGCTGCGCTCCGGGGTGGCGGAGACGGCATCTCCTGTGCCGCAAACTCTGCTGCCAGCATTTGCCTGCGCACCGGATCTCCAGGCTCAAGCTGCAGCCACCGGCCAGGTGCACATGGCATTGTGTGTGCACCTGCACATTTCAGAGTTGACCTCTGATTTTACGAAGATGGGTAAAACTTGAATCCCGGAACTGCCTGGGTGCTTCCAGGCACGCGGCAGAGACTCACCGGGAAGCGGCCAGTGCGATGGTGTCGCTGTCAGAGCGGCGGACCACCGACAGGTACCCATGCGCAACGGGCGACGCCGAGGCGGGCCTCAGAGGGGGACTCGACACGCTGTGCTGCGGGGTGGTGGCGGGGCCGTTTCCGCCGCTGTCTACGCCCGCGGCGCCGCACATGTGTCGCCGCAGCAGCGGCGGCCACGCGGCAGCCGGGGAGTGCGCCACCCCTTCCCACCGAACTGTGCAGGACGATGCACATTTGCAGCTCAGCGCAAGTGTAGCCAGGGATATGCGGAGGATGATTCCCTCATCGCCTCCACATCAAGTGTGTCCGGTCACGCAATACGGCAGGACTGTGTCAAGTCTCTTTAAGGTCAATCATATATATAAGCTGGCACCCCGGACAGAGAAAGGAGAAACGCGCACCACGTGCTGCAGGTTCCGTGAGGTGCGGGGCGTGGTTTGGCAACGCAGGCCCGCCGCCCGTTGTGCTGCGCGACCGCTTCAGCGGCGACGGGTTCAGCGTCTGCGCCGTCGAGAACGGGTTCTGCACGCTGGCCGCTTGATGCGGCGGGGTGCTGAAAGCGCGCGCGTGCGCCGACGCAGCCGCATGCGCCCAGTGCTGCGCATGGCGAGCAGACGGTGGGTCGACAGGGGAACATCGAGCATCTCCGCGCTGCTAGCCAGCCACTCATGAGACCGAAGCATTGTTGTTACGCATGCACAGTCCACGCAGATGCTGCTTACATTTGCTGCAGCCAGTCATGCTACTCACTGTGATAAATGTCTGACTGCGAGATCAGACATGCACAGCGACGGGCAGCAACGGGTCCCATGATGTCGACCTGCACGGGCTGGCCCGTCGCGTCGTGGGCGGTCAGCGGCATGCTGAAGACGTTGACGCCGGGCGCCGGGAGCCACGCCGCGCCGGCCGGCATGCCCGCCACGTGGCCGAGCGTCGAGCCCATCAGCCCGCGGGCCTGCTGCGACCCTGCAGCAGCGCCTGATCGTCCTGAGCTGTGCCCAATAGCTGATCTGATGGCACCCCACGTCATTGCCATGTACGCATATACACACATAGAATACGCATGCCTTCAGAAACGACAAATAGCCCTGATATGGTGAGTGGACACACGACGCACAGTTTAGAGGTTGCGAATGGCGTGCATCAACTGTGGCGCGGGGCTCCCGATGCTTGCCACGGAGAATCCGGCGGCCGTTCAGGTTGCCACACCTTGGAGCTGTCCGAGCGGTCCCAGCTGCGCGGACGACAGGTTCCCCAGCATCCATGGAAACTGCGCCGCGCCGCCATCGCCGCCGCCGCGCCCCTGCCCCGCCGACGGCGGCGGTCCGGGCGGCGGCGCGGCCGTCAGCAGACCCGGCATCCTGTTCGCCGCCAGGCGGTTCAGTCCCCCGCCGTCCGCGAACTGTGGGGAGCCGCCACCGCCCGGCTGCTGCCGGGGTTGCTTGCCCGGGCTGGTCAGCAGTGCGTCGCCGGCCGGCGGCGACAGCTGTTTCACGCTGGCGGGAGACTCCCCCGGCCCGCCGCCTACGTCACCCAGCATGAGCCCGTCGGCGAGGGAGCACAGGGAGCACAGGCGGCGGCGGGTCCCGATGCGCGGGTCGGGCCGGGCGGCCGCCGACGCGCACAGGGCGCAGCCGTGCCGGGCCACGCCCTGGGGCCAGGGCGCACGGGGGGAGCGCGCGGGCTGCGGCGCGCCGCTGCTGTTGCGCCCGCTCGCAGCGGGAGGGCCGCCTGCAGGGAGCCGAGGGACCGGCGTGATCAGCTCGCGGGGGCGAGGCCCCGCGTCGGCGGAGCGTGGTGGGGCCAGCGCCGTGACAGGCGCTGTCGTGAGCAACGGCACCGCAAACCTGGAGCGCGATGAAGCCGCCGAACGCTGGATATGCACGTGCAGCTGACAGCATGCTGCAGCTCACTGATGATGCAACCACTCATGACAAACACTCAGAAGCGCCGACAGCACCAGCACGGGAGGGCAGGTCGATCGCTTACCGTCTGCAAGCGCTGCTTTAGCATGCGGCGCCGCTGGCAGCCCAGACGCATGTGGCGCGGACAAAGACGCCGGCCGGAGGCGGATTGGCGATGGGGGTAGGCTGCCGATCTGCGAGACGAACGCAGCACATTGTTGCTGATGTGACATCCAGATGCGACACCGTGAGCAACACGTCAATGCTGCTGCCACGGAACACGACGACGTTGACTGAGTGCATGCTGAACCCTGCAGTCCGGTTCGTCGCATGGTCTACACTGGGAAGGCTACCGCTCATGATGCTGCCAACGAATACTGCGCGAGCTGTGATCCGCGCGAAGGACGGCTCTGCCGCGCATGGCTGGGAACGAGGACGCAGAAGGAGTCAATCCAACCGCAGGTTTCCCAACGTGTACCCTGTTGCGACTTCGCTGAAGTTACCAAACAGCCATTTAGAAGTATTATTTATTTTCCTGGTTTTCAGCTCTCAACATGAAACTAATGATTTTCATGAAAAACAAAAACTCAACAGCATGCCTGTGACAGGGGTGGCGCCTCCGCCACCGCCCGCTTTGCAGCTGCCGATGCGGCGTCCGCGAGCTGCATCGCCACGCGCGCCGTGGTGTCGTCCGGCTGGCCGCTGTTCATGGCCGCGCGGTGCGGCGTCGGCTGCGGCGAAGGCAGACCTGCTGCGCTGGGGCAACACAGTGCTCTCCAGTCTGCCGGCTGCTGCTACTGCAGCATAAGCACCATGCGGTCAGCTGAGGAGATGATCGCACAAGCAACCACTCTGCTTCTGCAACGGTCCGTGCAGCTGTCTCGATGCGTCAGTCCAGACGCAGCAGTGGCGTGGTGGAGAACCCGGGCAAACCTGGTGCATACCAGGAATCTGGGGGTGCGGGGCCAAAGGCGGCGAAGTTACGTTGAAATACCGGCCAGGTGGGCTTTCACATGCCGCCCTTACAAATGGACTTTACTAATGGAAGTGGGTGATCGGCGTGCCTGCGGCGATGGAGGAGCAGATCAGCCGAGAGCGGCTAGCGTGTCGAAGGACTCATGCTTTTGCTGCACGATGCCAGCCTCATCGGTGTGGCGTGACGAGGCCGTTACCGGTGATCCGTGCTCTGCGGGGCTCCAGACCTGCGGCGACTGCTTGCGGTGATCCAGCGGATCACAGAGAGCGACGCTCACTCGGCCGCCGCGCAAGCCCCGGCCGAGACCGGTGGGGAGGGGCGCGGTGATCAGCGCAGCAACAGCGCATTGGCTGGGACACCGAGCTGTCCGCGGTGCAATCACGGTTTATGCTCCCGCAAAATCTCACCTGGAGGACTCTGCCTCAGGCTGTCGCGATGTCCGTGCGCCACGCCCAGCCCTCGACGTGCTCACCATGATCCGTGCGGCGGCAGTTGCTGACACGGCAGAGTGGACGGATGCGGCAGCACCACACACGCTCGGATGGCGCGGCAAGGGGAGCTGACCTCTCGTCGGGCTATAAAATCATTCAGATTGATTAACGTGCCGACTGCGGCCCCGAGCTGCACCGAGTCAGTCTGAGCCTTTTCTAACGGACGCCTCACACGTGCTGTCCAGCCAAAGTCACAACTCGTGGTGGATCACCGGCGCGCACGCTACTGCCTCACGACCTCGCTCGAGTCGGACCTCCAGAACATGCCGCTCTCGGCGACAGTACAAAACTCGTCATGTGGTGACCACGATGCTCTGTGCGCCGGAAGGTCTTGTTATAACTGACTAAGTGTACCAGAGCATCATGCCCGACTGCCGCTAGCTGCACAGAAACGAGGTGCGCTGGCAAGACATCCTGTGCAACGAGCTAGAGAGCGGTATGAGCTGACGTCGCTGCGGCCCGCCCGGGCGGCCGTCCACCAGGGCCTCTGCTGGCTTTGTCGTCACCAGTCATGTGGCCGGCTTGCGTCAACACCTAGCGACCGCCTCTCATGCGGCCACGCGCGGCAGAGTCAGTGTTCCACAGAATGGTGTCGAGCCACCGGTCCAAATCCTGCAACGGGGTCTCCAGCACGCCCAGCATGCTGGAGACCCCGTTCTGTTTGCGTTCGCCTCCACGCTGCCTCATTTCATCCCACATCGTCCATGCTGGTGTCCGAGGACGGCTTTGTCCGGTGTTTCGCCAGGACTGGTCAAGCTGACTGCTGCTGCCCTGACGCCGCTTGCTGGACTGCACTCACAGTTCCTCTAGTTCCTCAGCAACGGCTTCAGGAATATCTTCGTCTTCAATGTTTCCGTTCGCCGCAGCTCCCTCCTCGTCCTGATCGTCCTCTGCCGCCCTTGCATCCGCCGCCTCAGCTTCCTGCGCCCCCGCATGCGACGTGTTGCGCCTCATGCTGCTGTCGGGTGTGCTGGACTCGGGTGTGCTGGACTACCTGGTCATGACTAGGGTGCTGGCACCTCGCCGACGGAACATGATGCAAGGCGATCAGCACCACACGGGTCGCCTGCCTGCCACATGCAGCAAATATTTACTACAATATGTCTGAGAGTTGTGCTTCTTCAGCACCTAGCCGAGTTGGTGCGCCTCACTGGCCTAAGTCATGCCAGTGATCGGAGGGGCGTGCGGCAGTGCATCACCGGCCAAGCATCGTGAGGCCATACTCTCTGTGATTTGGAGCACGCCAAATGCCAATCAGGACTACACAGGTCAAATCTAACCAGCCCTCCTCTGTTGTTTCTCTGCACCCCGGAGTTGTCGCACGAGGGGTCACGAGACCCTCACCGCCGCCTCTTCCGCGGCCGCCGGCTCCGCCGCCGCGGCCGCGCGTTCCTCCTCACGGTCCGCCGCCCGTCGCGCCGCGGGCGCGTCCTGACCCCCGGGCGCGGTCAGCAGCGCCGCGTGCTGGCCGCCGAACTGCAGCGCCACGACGCGGTGCCCGGCCAGCCGCTTCGTCTCGGCCAGCCGCCTCGGCAGCACCTCGTCGCCGTCGTCGTCGCCCTGCACACTCAAGATCAACGCCTCGCGAGCGGTCTGTGTGTCACGGTCACACCTTGCAGCTCACATGTTGTCGGTTGGATCACTGAGCAATATCGCTCCTGCATCCTGACGTGGAGGCTCGCAAATCGGGACGTCACGGACGGATCTCGTGCTGAGGGGCATGGAGAGAGTCAGCATCACAGTTGATGCACCTTGGCCAGCTGCGAATTCTCGTTGAAGCCCCAGAGGTAGGCGCGGCCCTCCGAGTCCACGGCGCCCGACACCGCCAGACCTGCACCACCGCACAGCGACGGGGGGTGACGCAGCCCACCTCCGATGCGCATGCTCTTGCGCGACGATGTTGTCGTCCATGACTGACATCTGCTGTTGCGAGGTACCCGAACAAGACCAGTCCCTGCAGGCCGTGATCGAGGCAGCACCATGCCTTGCCAACACGCAGGCGAGGGTTGCGAGCATCAGCCATGGGAACGTCTGCTCATCCTCCGAGATGCAGGTAGACATGACAGCACCACACCTGCCGCAGCGCTCACGATGGTGGGCTCTTCCAGGCCGTCGACCGCGGCTGGCTCAGGCAGGCCCTCGTCCGAGTTGACGTCCGCTTTGCTGCGTCCGAGGCGCCCGTATGTGGGCCGTCCGAACGATAGCAGCGACCCCTCCTGCAGCGTACACAGGGTAGCTATCTGGGTTGAACGCATGCGACACGCTAGACCTCAGGCTAGTCGACCATGCCTGGTGCGCAGCTACGGGCAGCAAACGGTTAGGTAAGTCACCTGACAGCGCACCCCGTCTCATACTGTTTGCGTCGATACTGTGAACATGGTGCCGTTGACATCAGAATGCGTTCCAACACACATCACACTGGTATCCATGTACACTGACGATAGCCCCTACAGCAGAGTCCGTATGCCGAGAATTCTGTCGGTGACCAAGCATCATGCAAAATCCACTGCTATTGTGTGGGTTCACCGCGCCAGCGTAGCGGAAGCGCAAACAACCAGCACACGTGACTGCCTGCAGACTGCCAGTTTATTCCATAAGGCACGCACACCAGAACTGTGCAGGAGCTCCTGCAGCTCCATGCGTGGGGCCAATGCAGTGGGCCGGACATCGAAATCATGACGCGCCTGCGTGACCGCCAACGAGTGGTGCTGGCCCGCCGCGACGGTGGCGTGCCGCAGCGACGGCACCGGCGTGGGGCTGAACACGGCGGGCGTGCTCAGCGGCAGACCCAGTTGGCCGTAGTTGTTTAGGCCCCACGCGAAGATGTGGCCGTCAGTGGTGCGCGCGAAGGACGTGTACGTGCCCGCATACACGTCCGCCAGCCTGCGGCCCACAAAGAGGCTCTGCATAGCCAGACGCATGGGGACGCATGTAATTGTGTGAGAGGAGCGAGCCCTTGCTCATGCTACTCCAGTCTGATATTCAACCACTGCAAAGCGGCGGTTCAAGAGTTTGGCATGTGACGGGATCGGCAACAACGTCCATGAGCACATCCGTCCAATGCCAATGGACCAACACGTGTGGCATGACACGGCGAATCGCATCTGCAGCAGGCAAGGGCGGACAGCGCAGGGGCGCGCCTCGCGCCGACGCCTCTCCTCCGCTTGAATGGCACCGGATGCGGCGTCAGCTGCGTCGCAAGCCGCGCGCGGTCACTGATGCGGTCGCCGACGCGACCGAGCTGCCCCTGCTGGCCGCTGCCCCAGGTCAGCACGCCGCCGGCCCGCGTCAGCGCCAGGCAGTGGTCTGCGCCTGCACCATGCGGCAGCGAACGGACCGTTCCTGACCGTCTTTCGACTGACGATCCGTCTCCTGAGTGACGGAAGCAGGTCCAGGATCCACTGATAATCGGCCGTGGGTGAGCACTTGCCGCCGCGATGCTCCTGGGTGACATACCTTGCATGCTGACAATCTGCACATCATGCACGGCAGCTGGAGCAAATCTACGTCAACTTCTATCGCCTGATCACCGAGACAAATGCCCGTTGTGGCCAAGCAAGCGTGTGATGTGTTTCGATGGGAAGACTTTCGACATCATGTAGACATCGCTCCGGCTGCTTGATGGCTGCACGCGTAAGCAAGTGTTGGATTTCCAACGCCAGCTGCTGACGGCATTGAATGAACAGGGTGACAGCGATCCGGACCTGACACCACTTTGACGACTTGCGCGTCCGCGGACGTCGGCTGGTACACGGGCGCCGGCACCAGCTGGATGCGCTCCGCGTCGGAGAAGCCCATGACGCCGCTGCCGTCCCGGAAGGTGCCCCACCCGTACACCGCGCCGTGCTCCGTCAGCGCCACCGTGTGGCTGTCCCCTGCCAGGCGGAACAGGTTTCAATTGACAGGAAGAAGCACATGCGTCCCACTGGCGGACCTCCGCGGACCTCCTTGCAAAACATCGCCAGCGTTGCCTAGCAGCGAGAATGCACAGTCTGGCGACCGGCGCACTGTGGCAGCTGCGTTGCCCAACGTGCCCGGCATGCCCCTCTTACAACAGCGGTTTTCTGCTCTGACCGGGGGTCAATGACTGGCAGCAGCACAACGGGTGACGCACCCGCTGAGACCTGCACGATGCGTCCAGCGCCGGTCGGGAGACCGACTTTGCCCGGCACGTAGCTGTCGCCGTCGCCGCCCTCCTCACGAAGGCCCTGCATGGCAAGCCTCCGTGCTGATGCACGCTGGCGGTGCCAAATGCTGTTGATGAGCATATTGCAGTGCGCTTGTCAAAGACCGGGGTCATCACAAGAAGGGAGGCGACACACCGTCGCGCGACTCCACAGCTTGAGCAGGCTTGAAAACCAAGAAACCCTAACCCTGAACCCTAACCTCAACCGAAGTGCCGACGGCAAGAGCGTGCGGAAGGTAGAGCGAGCAAGCTTGTGGTGTCCATGTACCTCTGCCTTCTCCCACAGCGGCCCCTCCGTCTGCCGCCCCAGCGCGCCCTCGTCGTTGACGCCCCACGAGTACACTGCGCCGTTTTGCAACACGGCAACCGTGTGCATGCCCCCGGTGGCGACCTGCCGCACCTGCAGGCGCCACACATGCAATGCGCAAGCTGATGTCAAAGGCTTATGCACTAATCCAATCATAAAAGCCCATGGATGTTCACCCTTTTGATCACCCCAAACACACGAATTTGCCAGCGACTTTTGTTTCGTAGGCTCCGCCGACGCCTACTTGCACCGATGCAGCTGGCGCACATACGCAGATGTCGACGAGCAGATAGTGCAGCGACAGAACAGGCGCAGGCGCCTGCCGCATCTGTCGACCGAGCGTGAAGCCCAGTGAGCACTGAGAATCACTATCGCGCAGCCCGCGGCCACGCATTGAGGCTGATATCAACGAGGGACGGGCCTGGCCATGACTGGGCCACATCAGGCGAGTGTCTTTCTGCAGCCAGCCGCTCGACAACGGAGTAGTGCTCCGAAACGATGCCGGTTCATCACGGGCCAGTGCCTTGTCATGCTGGACGGAGCCAGAGCTTGCATAGCATTGGTTAATCAGCATTCTGTCGGGCTACTACGCCGTTGCTGAGTTGATTGGTGCAGGCGAGCATCGCCGCGCACTGACTCATCGGCAGCCAGTGTCCCACCCAGACCGTGGCTGGTCTGCGTGCGTGGCCACCGGCTGTGGTGCATGCTTGTGTAGAGCGCCTTACTGTCGTGTGCAGTCCTGGATCCATGGAATTGCGTTCTGTTGCTCTGTGGTGATTGCACGCTACTGCGTGTCATGTAGCGACTAGCCGCCGCTGTGCACATGCGGGACCGCAAGTGTTGCACAGCCGCACACCTTCATGCCGTCGATCTGCAGCGGGAAAGGCCGCAGCTTCTCTGCAACGTCCTCGCCGAGGCCCAGCTGGCCGCAGCTGCCGTCGCCGTGCACGAACAGGTCGCACGGCGCCTGCGGCAGTCGGCCATGTGGCGCTTGATGCGTGAGCGCTAATGAGCATCCCGCAGCTTACTTCTGGACCCCGGGGGGAGGGGGGCCATGTCATGCTGCGACCGGCTGAGAGTCACCTGGCCATGAGCCGGATGCGTGACCGGCGGCAGCGGTTCCGCGGCCGGCTTCCTCACACGAGGGGGCCTCTTCGATGCAGGCGCACGCTTAGGAGCCGGTTCCTCCGGCACCTTCGTCTCGGCACGCTTTCGTTTGCCCGCAGGCTTCATTGGCTGGGTAGTTTCAGCGGCAGCACGCTTGCCGCGAGCCATACTGATCTGTAGATGTTTGTGCTACACGCAGCTGCTCGACGTCTGACAGCATCTCGGCAGGATTCCAGTGTAGGACTCACAGAGTAGTCACTGCTTGCCATTGCTGACTTTGCTTGTGCAACTGGTATGCGCAATTCGACCCCCTCGACCTTCCCCTCCCAGCAGCATGCCCAGCAAGGGGAAGGGCCGGCGTCGGCGCGCTGCCAACGCCGTCGAGTCCGCGCAGGGGCTACTCAAGAAGGGCAAGGTGCGGCATTGCCGCTGGCTATGCATGCAAGGGCGCTGCCGAGGCTTTGCTTGTTCGCATAGCAAACAGGACGCATGCAGCCGCTGTGAGTGGGTATCCCACATATTGCTTCTAGATGCACGTTCCGCCCGAAGCAAGCTGTCATGGTCGCTAGCAGCCACAAGCCAATGTCCTGTTTGGCCGAAAGCTTCGGGCACAGTCCTGTCTGGGGCGAAAAGCCACGATAGCGAACTTTGTCGCGTGTGCTCCGAGTACACCGCGCCGCAGGCGGACTCGTTCAGGACAAGCCTCGGGTGTGTCAGGTCACAAACCGTTGCGCAGGGTCTGCCGTCGGCGGCGCGCCTTCCCGCGGCCCCGTCGCCTGCCGACATCCAGCGGGACTTCGTGCCGCGTTCGCTGCGGCGCATGCTCCAGCTGCGCCGGGCGCTGGTCGACGGCGGCACTAACCCTTTCAGTAACCCTGACCGCAAAGCTGGCGACGGGCCGCGCCGCCGTGCCGCGGCAGCGCAACAAGTTTAAAGGCGGCTTGCCGGCCGAACGACGGCAGCATGACGGGGGCGCAGCGGCACGCGATGCCGCCGCCGGCAGAGCGCAGAAGCGGGAGCGTGGCGCGGCAGACGCGGATGCTGGGGAGGCTCTGGAAATGCATGCAGAGAGCCATGCGGCTGCCGAGAGCGACGGACGCGACAGTGCGCAAGCGGAGGACGGGGCCGAGGGTTTGGTTCTTAAACCCAAGGGCGACGCCGACCACATGATTGGCACGGAGGAAAGTGGCGGGCAGCAGCAGCAGCAGCCCACCGCGAAGCGGCGGAAGGCGGGCGCTGACACGGGGCAGCCTGCTGCAGCGTGGCCTGGGGCACGTGCGGCAGACAAGGTGCTCGATGGCATGTGTCGTGAGCCGCAAGGCAGGGCGGCACCTTCGCAGCATCCGTCCGAAGTCAGTCACATAAACTGTTTGTTAGCTGCATGCAAGTCTCATGGGAGAGGGCATGGTCTGCAATGGATGGTAGCTATGCCTTGTCGACATGGTGCCGAACTGCCGC
>CAXIVC010000168.1:22500-25000 GCA_964035585.1 Polytrichum formosum | reverse complement strand
TTGCCGAAACCCTTGCCCCACTCGACTTTCCCACCCGATGCGCCCCCTACGCTTCGATCCAAATCTTCACCCTTCACTCGCGGAAAATAAGGCTAACCACGGCCGGGCCACGAAGGCCCATCAGGCAGCTCACCCCTCTCCCACAAGCTTCAGGATCAATTCGTTTCTCGCGCTGGCTTGTGGCGAGTCGCACGACCCCTGCCGCTCCAACCGACTCCCCACGTATAAGCCTCTGGGACTCCGCGCAGGGCCCCTCCCCCACCGTCAAGTCAGCTTTTGTCTCTCTGCTCAAGTTTGGGGCCAGGTAGACGTTTTCCCCTTAGCCGCTGGGGCCTCCCCGCGCTGCTCCGCCACTCCTCCCCGCGCTGCTCCGTCACTCCTCCCCCTCCCTCCTCCCGTATAAAAAATGAATAAAGTAAAATCTATATATAGTTTTTATTTAGTTAAATTAATATAAAATTGATATAAATAACCCCTCTGCCACCTGTCCCGCCCCCACCTGTCCCGACCGCGCCCCCGCCAGTCCCAGTCGCTACGGCGCCCCCGCCAGTCCCGACTAGCGCCCCGCTAGTCCCGGTCGCGACGGCGCCCCCGCCAGTCCCGATTAGCGCCCGCTAGTCCCGGTCGCGACGGCGCCCCCGCCAGTCCCGATTAGCGCCCGCTAGTCCCAGTCGCCACGGCGCCCCCGCCAGTCCCGACTAGCGCCCGCTAGTCCCAGTCCCAGTCACTTCTGCTACAATTCTGCTAGTGCCCGCCGCGGTTCCCTCACTCCACCTGCTAGTCCCGACTAAAAATAGGTCTCCAATACAAATAGAACCCAACACTGATACAAATATTAATCCCCAACCTTGGTATTAGGGTGGGTTCAGTTTTCGTCTATTTATGCCCGGTTTAAAATAGGCATATATTTTCATCTATTTACGAGCCGACTAAAAATGGGGGTTGGATACAAATGGAATTCAACACACTTGGGTATGAATCCCAAACCTTGGTATTGGGTGGGTTCGGTTGTCATTCATTAAGGAGCAAACACACATGGGTGTGGGATACAAAATGGAATTCAACACACTAAGGTATTGGGTATTGGGTATTGGGTGGGTTCGGTTCTCATTCATTTAGGAGCAAACACATGGGTCTCGGATACAAAATGGAATTCAACACACTAAGGTATTGGGTATTCATCTATTTACGAGCCGACTAAAAATGGGGGTTGGATGCAAATGGAATTCAACACACTTGGGTATGAATCCCAAACCTTGGTATTGGGTGGGTTCGGTTGTCATTCATTAAGGAGCAAACACACATGGGTGTGGGATACAAATGGAAATTCGACACACTTGGGTGTTAATCCCAAACCTTGGTACTAGGGTGGATTCGCTTCTGATGTATTTGGGAGCAAACACATGGGTGTGGGATACAAAATGGAATTCAACACACTAAGGGGTTTAATCCGGAACCTTGGTAATTGGTGGATTCGATTTTCATATATGTACGACCCGATTAAAAATAGGTATCAAACTTTGTCTATTTGCGGTTTTCATCCACGCATGACCGGATTTAGAAAATGGTGTGGATCTAGATATATTTAGGGCCAGATTAATAATAGGCGTCGGATACAAATGGAACCCGACACACCTAGGTTTTGATCCGGTCGATTAATTGGGTGGATTGGGTCACATCTATTTATGGCCGGATTAAAAAAGAGGTCTGGATTTAGATTTATTTAGGGCCCAACTGAAAATAGGCATACTAAACACGAATGCATTTAGACACACCTAGGTATAAATGCGGTCGATTGGTCGGGTGGATTCGATTATGATCTATTTACGACATGACTAAAAATAGGTACAGATTATGATCTATTTCGTGGATGGATGAATTCGGAAGGTGAGGGTTAAACCTGGGCGTTAGTTAATTGGATGCGAAGGAGTGAAATGGGTGGAGCAAAATAAAATGGGTATGGAATAGGATATATTTAGGACCCTAAACCTCAAAAACAAAAAAGGTATATGATTAGGATCTGTTCATGGACGAATTCGGAAGGTACGAATTAGTTAATTCGATCCGAAACACAGTCAGGTATTACGAATCCGAGAGGTCGGTATTGGGTGGATTCGGGTTTCATTCGTTTCGGAGCAGAAACGCACTTGCCTCGGATTCGAATGGAACCGAACACACTCGCGTGCCGATCAGAAACCCTGGTAATTGATGGTATTTACGGCCGGATAAAAAAAAAGGTCTGCATCTTCACCTATTTACGATTTTGATGTGTTTAGGACCCGATTAAAAAAAGGTATCGAAGTTGATCTATTTAGGGGGTTCGGGCATTTACGACCGGATTGGAAAAAGGTCTGGATCTTGATCGATTTACGATGTTCATCTATTTGGGACCGGATTAAAAAAAGGTCCGGTTTAGGTGGATTTACGACGGGATGAAAAACAGGGTTCGATGTTGATCTATTTCGGGGTAGCAGGTATTTAGGAAGCGATTTGAATAAAA
>CAXIVC010000168.1:0-2500 GCA_964035585.1 Polytrichum formosum | reverse complement strand
TCTCTGCCGAGAGTAGGGGCCAGGTAGACGTTTTCCCTTTTCCCGTTTTTTCCCGAAGCCGCTGGGGTTGGGGCCCCCTCGCGTCGGCCCGACAAAGGGGCGGGAGCGCCTCGGTTTATCTCTGGGGCTAGCCCTACTCAGAAGGCCTACATTCCGTCGTCCGCCATCCTTTGCATTCGACGGTTTTCGTTTGCCGGACTAGCCCCACGCAACCCCGATACGCTTTCCGATTCCCTCGCAATCTCGACCCGAATGTTCTCCTCGCACCGGAATCACGAGGGTGCCGCGGCCGGGCCACGAAGGCCCATCAGGCAGCCCCTCCCCTCCCGGCGCTAAGATCGATCCTGGTTCTGCAGCGGGCAGGGTCGGTCGGCAGAGCCGCCTCCCCTTGTAGAAGCCTCTGGGACTCCGTGCAGGGCCCCTCCCCCATCGTCAAACATCCTTTTGTCTCTCTGCTCACAGTTGGGGCCAGGTAGACGTTTTCCCTTTTCCCGATTCCCTCGCAATTTCGACCAGAATGTTCTCCTCGCACCGGAATCACGAGGGTGCCGCGGCCGGGCCACGAAGGCCCATCAGGCAGCCCCTCCCCTCCCGGCGCTAAGATCGATCCTGGTCCCCGAAAGCCACACGAGGCCAATCGCACCAGGTCGTGCCATCTCGGGGGCTGGGTTTCTACTTCAAAGGCCTACATTCCGTCGTCCGCCATCCTTTGCATTCGACGGTTTTCGTTTGCCGAAACCCTTGCCCCACTCGACTTTCCCACCCGATGCGCCCCCTACGCTTCGATCCAAATCTTCACCCTTCACTCGCGGAAAATAAGGCTAACCACGGCCGGGCCACGAAGGCCCATCAGGCAGCTCACCCCTCTCCCACAAGCTTCAGGATCAATTCGTTTCTCGCGCTGGCTTGTGGCGAGTCGCACGACCCCTGCCGCTCCAACCGACTCCCCACGTATAAGCCTCTGGGACTCCGCGCAGGGCCCCTCCCCCACCGTCAAGTCAGCTTTTGTCTCTCTGCTCAAGTTTGGGGCCAGGTAGACGTTTTCCCCTTAGCCGCTGGGGCCTCCCCGCGCTGCTCCGCCACTCCTCCCCGCGCTGCTCCGTCACTCCTCCCCCTCCCTCCTCCCGTATAAAAAATGAATAAAGTAAAATCTATATATAGTTTTTATTTAGTTAAATTAATATAAAATTGATATAAATAACCCCTCTGCCACCTGTCCCGCCCCCACCTGTCCCGACCGCGCCCCCGCCAGTCCCAGTCGCTACGGCGCCCCCGCCAGTCCCGACTAGCGCCCCGCTAGTCCCGGTCGCGACGGCGCCCCCGCCAGTCCCGATTAGCGCCCGCTAGTCCCGGTCGCGACGGCGCCCCCGCCAGTCCCGATTAGCGCCCGCTAGTCCCAGTCGCCACGGCGCCCCCGCCAGTCCCGACTAGCGCCCGCTAGTCCCAGTCCCAGTCACTTCTGCTACAATTCTGCTAGTGCCCGCCGCGGTTCCCTCACTCCACCTGCTAGTCCCGACTAAAAATAGGTCTCCAATACAAATAGAACCCAACACTGATACAAATATTAATCCCCAACCTTGGTATTAGGGTGGGTTCAGTTTTCGTCTATTTATGCCCGGTTTAAAATAGGCATATATTTTCATCTATTTACGAGCCGACTAAAAATGGGGGTTGGATACAAATGAATTCAACACACTTGGGTATGAATCCCAAACCTTGGTATTGGGTGGGTTCGGTTGTCATTCATTAAGGAGCAAACACACATGGGTGTGGGATACAAAATGGAATTCAACACACTAAGGTATTGGGTATTGGGTATTGGGTGGGTTCGGTTCTCATTCATTTAGGAGCAAACACATGGGTCTCGGATACAAAATGGAATTCAACACACTAAGGTATTGGGTATTCATCTATTTACGAGCCGACTAAAAATGGGGGTTGGATGCAAATGGAATTCAACACACTTGGGTATGAATCCCAAACCTTGGTATTGGGTGGGTTCGGTTGTCATTCATTAAGGAGCAAACACACATGGGTGTGGGATACAAATGGAAATTCGACACACTTGGGTGTTAATCCCAAACCTTGGTACTAGGGTGGATTCGCTTCTGATGTATTTGGGAGCAAACACATGGGTGTGGGATACAAAATGGAATTCAACACACTAAGGGGTTTAATCCGGAACCTTGGTAATTGGTGGATTCGATTTTCATATATGTACGACCCGATTAAAAATAGGTATCAAACTTTGTCTATTTGCGGTTTTCATCCACGCATGACCGGATTTAGAAAATGGTGTGGATCTAGATATATTTAGGGCCAGATTAATAATAGGCGTCGGATACAAATGGAACCCGACACACCTAGGTTTTGATCCGGCCGATTAATTGGTGGATTGGGTCACATCTATTTATGGCCGGATTAAAAAAGAGGTCTGGATTTAGATTTATTTAGGGCCCAACTGAAAATAGGCATACTAAACACGAATGCATTTAGACAC
>CAXIVC010000167.1:0-29928 GCA_964035585.1 Polytrichum formosum | reverse complement strand
GATGAAAAGTTTACATAAGGACTACACATGATACAAGCGCCCTACCTGCGGTTCAAAGCTTGCATCGATACCTACAGCTGTCACAGCTTCAGGAGCATACAGGCGGGAACTTGGTGAACCAATCATTGTAGTCAACCGTTTTGCTAGCTCGCTCACAGTAGGAACCGGCGGTGCAGCTGCATTGTCAGCGCTAGGGGTGCTTGTGCTCGCAGTTGCAGGGTCTGCGCTGATGTCCAATGTGATGATTGCTCCGTCCTTGTAGGCCTTAGAGCCAGCTATGAACAATCTAGTACACAAGAAGCAAGAGCGGTCGGACGTGTCCAAGACGATTCGAGTCAACACAGCCGTTTGACAACTGAACGCTGACGTCAGGCGTGCAAGGATGCTGTGCGGGTGACAGATTGTCGGCAACCAGATGGAGAGCGAAGCCAAACTTGCGTGGTCAGCAAGATTCTAACGGATGGCATGCTCATGCTCTGCACCATGGTCTATCGTGGACAGTGTGCATGCAACAGCAGTGTTTTGACCTACCTGTCGCGAGGGATGCCCAAAGCGAGAGCTACCAGGTCTATCAAATCAGCCCTGAAGGTTGCCCCTGCTACACTCAATGATGACCCTTCTTCAGCCGCACCCTACAGAGTCAGTAAGCCCAACACACAGATTGGACAGCACACGTAGAAACCACATCACGGGCTTAGCTGCGCAGCTCACATGACGATACTACAGCCACGCATGTGGAGCAATAGCGCACGGTCTGTATGCAGTGTACGCCTTCGCAGTCCACCTAAGACGGACTCAACGGATCACAACATTGGAGATAGCATCGTACGTAGTAACTTGCAGGCAGATCCACGTATATTCACCCTCCAGGAAAGCACAAACTCAACATACAAGCATCTATTTGGTCGTACCTCATGTACGCAGTAGAGTTGCACACTCGCTACAGTGCCACCCGCTGCTCCTCCTCGCTCCTGAATCCTGATCACAGCCTGAACGAATACGCAGTGCGTAGAGGAACAAGGGTCTTGAATGATTCCCTGACTCACTCACGCTTTGTTAGCACTGACACTGATGCACACATTATTACTGTTGAGCGTTCAAGCAGCTGTATATCACCAAGCAGCTATGTGCCGATTGCGATAGCATCGCGCTGTACCATGACTGACACTGCTAGTGGACGCGTTCTAGTCCAAAGTGACAACATCCGCAAGGCACAGGCCCATCACTCCACGTGCACAGAGAGGCGCAGCATACCTACGGTACCTGATGTTCATGGCGAACAGTACGTGAATCATTGGTCGATCTGTGTAATCCTGTACCTGTGCAGTGTGGCCATACTGGCATGCTTCAGGCGGGCTAGGATCAATTAGCGAGAGTAGGAAATCTTCCTCTCCTGGCTCTGGCACCTGCCTGTCTAGCAGCTGAATCGTGATCGTTTGAGGTGCAGTTTCACCTGTGTAATCGCGGACGATGATGTGAAGAGCAAAAGCATTGTAGTCAGCAGCGGTGTGTGCATACGAATCCGTCTGATACCGGACAGACAAAGTTGTGACAGATGTGTAACTAGCATATACTAACTTAGCATACGCGCTGTGTACGACGCACGGTGGTATCTTTGCAAGCCCGTCTGAATGGTAACCATCAGACGATGTCGCGCCCGCTTGCGCGTATGTGACTCTTGTATATGTCGTCAGCACTAGTGTGAATGTCTGTCTCGTTGCGCTGTGCGAGTGTCGATGGCTTCGATGGCACTGCCTGCCTGTGCTGGCGTGACAACAATAGTGCACTGTGCACGTGAAGATCGTTGCATCGACGTTATCCAGCGCATCGCTGCAACGACACTGTCTGACATCGCAACACAGTGTCATCAGCTTTAACAAGCAAAATGGATGCTTTATTGCCATGTTAAGAGCAAACAACGCACACGTTTGTCGTTCCGCTAAAAGTGTTGTAGCTACTTGTACCTGCATTCCAGTGCAGTCGTCCTGCTGTTGCTACATAGTCTTCGCCTGCTTCAGCAGTGCCATCAGTGGTGTTATACGTCACAGACACTGCTGCAGAACTGCAAAGAGTTACATGTATTTACAAAGCACCTGAATAATCAGGACCCTAGAACAGGCACGACTGCTATTTCAAGCGCAGAAAGGCATGCTGGCAGTGACACATGACGTAGTGAGACTATAGTGTGGCTGCGGTACAAAAGCAGCTCAGGAATTCCTTCTCGGAAGACTAAGCACAGCATGCACAGTCACTCAGAGAGTAACACGTCATGCAAAGCAATGCAGACCGTACGCATACACACGAGCAAAGTGAAGCACACGCACCTGCTGCCGCTTCTGAGCACAGTGACGGTGACATTCGCAGCGTCTGAAGGTGCTGAATAGTGAGCTGCATCTAGAGTGATCAGTGCTACTGTAGGCCGCGGTGCATTCGCTGGGGCACCACAGAACTCTCCCTTCCAATCAGCTTCACAGGCACAGACACCTGCACTCTCAACACAGACAGCATACGGATCAAGGAAGTGTAAGTTTCGAGGACGTGGTGTCCGTGTGAGAGCGCATGAAGGCACAGGTGCTAAGCAGCAAGTCAGCATGTGCAATGCACTGGCTTTAGGCAGCGCAACAACTCCACAATATAGGACAGCTTATGCGCCTCTCTATTGCTGATGTTTGGCATGCACTCCACTCACAACAGGCAGATTTGACTGCCTGATGCAACTGAGATGGCTCAGCGGGTAGCAAGCTGAACCACCTGGCTCGAGATGTTTAGGCCAGCATCATGCTCACTGCGACTACCCTATCCGCTGCTGCGTGCACATATGTTAATTACCCAAGCGTCATATGCAAGCGTTGTCACATGCAAGCGTTAGTAACAGTATACCTGGGCTGCCAGCAGCGCCAGCATCAGCAGTGCAGTTGCCATGATTATGACAATTCTGCACGCAGATAGGATCAGCACAGAGCAGACCTCCATAGCCTGAATCACAGGCGCACATGCCACTTGTTGGGTGACACAAACCTGCAGACAATGGATCACCAAGCATAATTGATGCAGATACACAGGCAGTGCATACTGTTGATTAGTATACTCTTGGCTAGTACTTGACAAATGAAGACGAAACAGACATCTATGGCCCACTATTCCGACCGTCAGTTGACGGAGGTCAGCCTTGATTCATGAACGAGGCCAAAAGTTCAAACATGTACAAACTCTGCAACAAAGCAGAGTCGCAGTGCTACACACGTTCGCTGGTGACGCAATGCACTCCGCTCTGCATCCCTCACACTAGCGCCATGCGTCTACTCAATGCACGTGCTTGTTGCAGAGCAATGGTGATGTGCCAGACTTTGAGTATAGTTTATCTTGCGCTGCGTTACCGTGCCCAAATGCGCACGTGCACCACTCCAGGTGCGTTTCCACAATTATGTTAGCAATCGGAGCACCTATGACAAGAGTATAGGCGGTTCATCATGATCTGACTGGGTCGCCTTGAGGCTTCCAATCAACGGATATCATCACCTACAGTCGCGTACGAATTCTCACTAGACTTGCTTGCTCTCAGCGTAGATATACCGGTATGGTCACTGCTTACCATGCCCTGAACATACGCCACCAGGCAAACTGAAGCCTGCACACTCATCAGTGCAAGTCAGACCCCAGTATCCAGTATCGCATATGCAAGCACCCTACAAGCACGTTGATTAATGCATGAGTAGAACAAGCACCACGAGGTTGGTAGATCAGATTGTGCGACAGAGGTCAAAGACCCGTCATGCATGTAACGCATGCATAGTGCAACAAGCATGAATGGCAGAATGCCTGTATGCTCAAACAGTCCATGCGCTCAGCAGGCGAGCATCATTAGAAACACGGCTAGCATACTGAGAGCTCTTGGCAAGCAACGGTATGCGTAGGAAGGTCAAAGCACGCCAACACACGGAAGAGCAAGTGGAAAATGAAACGACACACTCAGACAATCAATGAGCGATGCATGTAATATACACACCTCACTAGAGCACTGCCCATGGCCACTGCAGAGATCTGATGCACTCTGGTCCTCAACAGAGCAAACAGCTTCACACGCATCACCAAAATAGCCAGCACTGCAAGCACATACGCCGCTCTCTGACCCGCATGTTCCATGCCCAGAACAGACCTACGTGCAAGACACCATCAAGAGACACAACGCGATGACATCAACATCGCGCGGATGAGGACAGGGAAAACAAAGAGCGCCATTCATCTCTGCGGGGCTCTATACTAAGCACTTCAAAGTAGGAAGCTCCATGATGGACTACGCTAGGGGAGAACATCAAGATGGACGCGTTCTCTGATGCTCATAACGCGTGCAGGCGACACGTGTACATACCGTTCATGCGTGCTGCTACCTGACGGAGTGGCAGCTGCACTTGTGTCGTATCACACGTGGCATTGCACATATGGAATCCGTCACACACGTTGATGTCTGCAATTATGATGCCGAGATTGCTGGGGGTGAGCTGTGTCAATTTGCACAGGTTCTTTGATCAAAGGCATTAGGTGCACAAACATGCTCAACGAACTGCATTGTAGCATGTGCATACCTCTGGACAGCCTTGTGGAGTACACTGAGCAGTGCCAGGGCACAAATGCGAACAGTCACTTCCCCAATAACCAGTAGGGCAAGGGCAATCCTCAGTTCCCTGTACAGTGCAGGACGTGCATAATAAACCAAACATAAGCGATTGCAAGCAACTGTGTATCACAGTTCCTTCGAGCTCGCACAAACATGCATTGGCGCACAACTGTATCGCTGCACCTAAGAAGCGATGATGTGATGATTGCGCAATGTGAAGGTCCAAGCCGAAAGCTTGGACAAGTGTTGCGCTCTGTTGGGATCTGCCGCGCATACAGCGTGAACACATCAGAAGACAGATTGCATCCAAAGATAACAGCACAACACACAGTGCGAAACTTTACCTTGTCACAAGTCTTCTCGATCTGCTCACACGCTGTGCCTGTACAGGGACAGTAAAGCACATATAAAGACGTTGTGACAAAGCATTACAGTCAGAATGTGCTACAAGAGCCACCGTGATCCAGATGCCGGTAAGCATCGTGTCAAGACAACAACAGCAAAAACAGCCGAGGGAGTGATGCGCATTGCTGCCGATACACAGGCTGAATACATTGATGAGATCCATTACGGTGAACGTCAACGCTGAATGCAAGCTGTCACATGCGCAGTCAGTCTCATCTCGCGTTTGCACGATTCTCACCTGTGTATGGTGAGATGCAAGCGCACACGCCAGGATTGACGCAGTCACCGTGATCAGCACCAGAGCAAGGTGCAAAGGTCGCTTGATCTAATGGACACTGCGTCTCACAAGCTGTCCCCGCGTAGCCCTGCACGACATATCAGCATTCAGGGTAACATGTTCGACAGAGCATGAAGACTGTGGTTTGCATGAACAGCGTGTGTAGATGGCAAGTTTGGCTCAAGGCATCGACGATTGTAGCACGAGCAATGAGTCAAAGATTCCGTTGTACAGCCAACTGGTAGGCATTTGTACTAAAGGGCTGATGCATGCGCATCGCTGCGTCCACTCACAGAAGCTCGTGCACACGGTGATGCATGTTTTGACTCATGGCTTTAGCAGCATGCACTTGTGTTGCCAGTCACATGACATGACGTGTATACCATTCTGAGCAGCACAGCTCAAAGCTTACCTCCGTTGTGCACATGCAGGAAGCAGACTTAGTGATAGGGTCCTCAAGGCATACTCCGTTACCGCTACACGCATCCCCTGCAACAATGCACACGCAGAACAACAGATACCAGTAGTGTGATACGTCAGTGTAAGCACCAAGCATGCAGATTGAGCATCAACCAGATGTTCTGATCCACGCAGAGAGGCTCGCAGCGTATGCAGTTGCAAGTAGTCCGGTCCTTGTTCAGCAGAAACAACCAATCTTGCGGCATGAGCATAGAGCTTACCTTCGACGCTCGGGCATGCGAGAGCGCATGTGTCACCAATATAGCCTTCAAGGCACTCGCAGATGCCACTCTCACTGTTGCAATCGCCGTTCATGGCACAAACTAGCCCTCCCTCGACGCCACACCTGCATGACAAGCAAGACGCTGCAGATCAGCATCTATTCTGGTCTGAGTGTGAATGTACGCCTACGACACATGTACTCGATGTGTGCACGCAATAGTGGCAGCGGTACTCAACAGTAGCTGTGAAGCACTCAGCCACACACTGCAATAACATCATGTGCAACAGTGATTCGCACCTACTGTAGGTGTACTTGCTGGCTGCATCAGGAATCGTCCAGACTGTGCCATCAAGAGAGAGAGCAACGTTCACAGTTGTCGAGTTGTCTGCAGCGTCTGAAGTAGGTGCAGCTTCAGCTCTGCTAGGGGCATAGCAGTAGATTGATGTGGCATTTACGAATGCTCCAGGTACAGTCGCTTCGCCGAACCTGCACGTGCATGGATAATGCACAGATAGAGCAGCGAGCTATTGACACTGCTGATCACGTGGTCGCGCTGACAACGCCATGAGCAAATCAGCCCTGTTCAAGCGCTGATTTCGGGCACTGTGTCAGCGTGTGTGTGCATGATGGCCACAATTGCTCACCGACAAAAGATTCTGCCTGTACTTGCAAATTGTGAGAGCGGAGCTGCTGCAATAGTGATAGCTGTACCACCAAACACGCTGCCCAGAGAGGGTGTCGCACTCCTAATAGCATAGTGCACAGCTTGCGTGCAGATCTCTGTCGCACTGGTATCGCAGCACTGCTCACAGTCGCATCTGTACTTGCAGTCCGCCGTGTGACAGCATGTGCAGCCGAGATAGGAACACCAACACCCGCCATCATGATCACAATTGTCGTACGCGCAGGTCCCTTGGCCCATCACAGACTTCACTTCACAACTGCAAGAGTGACAGGTCTTGCAGTTGCACTCATGACAAGCTGTTGCATAGTGGTACTGCTGTCTCTGCAGACACAGCGCAGGCTCAGGGAGATCAGTGCAGATCTTGATGAGCCGCCAGCTTGCTGAGCCTGCGCCTGCAAATGAATCACTGCTGCTGCTGCTGTAGCTGTCGTCTGTATCGGTGTAAAATGTGAAGCCAAGAGCATTAATGTCACTCCAGTTCCGCTGGCTGCCAAGGTACGCTGCTGAGGTGACTGGCACCTTGATCTGTATCCAATCGCCCACTGGGAATGAGCCATTGGCAATGGATTTCTGAGCTGCGGAAGTCCAATTGCTTGGTGACACGTTAAGAATCGGAGAGTGCAGCAACCCGTCCTGCAGGGTGAAATTGCTCAGCATAAGATCATCTCTGTCCGTCTGAAAGTCAAAGCTGAGGAAGCTGTTGCCCGCTGATTCTGCTGCTGCTGTAATGAAGGTGCTGAGATCAGCAGGTGGGTTCAGCACATGAGTATAGCTGTGGTGAGTCTGATCAGGGGCCAGCAGCAGTGTCGTCTCATTCAGCTGGAGATATCGACACAACTCAACAGCCTCTGTGCGCAACATCAGCAGCAGAGCTGAGAGGAGATGGGTGAGGAGAATCAGAGAACTTGCGCTTCGCATGATGGAAAGCTGCTCGTCAGACAAAGCAAGCAGGATCTGCTGAGCTCTATGTGATCCCAGCTAGTTCTAAAGTCGTTGAATCACGTTGATGGATCGCAAGCCGAACCTGTCAAACTGTGAGCTTTCAGTGTGCAGGAAAAAGCACAGCCTATCTATACATCAATATAACATTCCTTTGTGTTTGGATGTTGGTGGTGAATCAAGACACCATAAACGGCCAGCCCTGGAAAACAGTTCGAGATGCCGACACAAATCATCATTTTTGAGTTTGGATTCTCATCCCTGAACGGTGCAAAGTTTGTTGCACAACTCTCAAGGTTTGGCTTGCCCATCTGTAGGCTGGCGAGAGCGTTCAACATGCTAATCAGCTTGCGGATCTTGCTAGAATATACTTGGCGTAGAGAGGCACTTGGATTTAGATCGCCATTCTGCCCGATTGCTATGATGGAGCTGCCGTGAGATTACGCTGTGCGATTGGAAGAGAAAGAGCTACTACCAGATACAGGTGCCGATGTGCAGAGTTGCAGGAAGTCTGGGGTTGTTGCACATTCCGGGTTCCCTACCATTGACAAAGTGGAGTGTCGATTGGAACCGTATTCTAGTGAGCATACGAGCCTAAGTGAGGCAGTACTGCATGCATTCGTGCAGCATCCTCTCAGGGCAGGCAACGCGGTTCACACATACAGCTACAGTCGCTTGACAGCATCCGGATCTGGCCACGCGGTGCCACACAGCACGCTGAGGCGTTTGTTCAAGTTCTGTGGTACATGCTCAATCGATGTCAAGGTCAATGTCCAAGCTCTTCGCGCGCCCCTGTCTGTTCTGCATGGTAAAAGCTTGTTTGGAGTCTGTGCGGCAGATTTCGCAAGTAAGGTCTATTGCGCACAAGTCCACGGCAGAGGAACCTGGGAGTACATTGTACAGCGATGTTTGAAGAAAAAAGAAAATCTGAAGCGACGATAGCAGGACTTGAACCTACGCTCCCAATGGGAAGAAGATTTCTAATCTTCCGCCTTAACCACTCGGCCATATCGCCAACGGATCTGTCGTCAGCAGCCAAGCATTCCATACACCTGAATGCTTAGCTAGGGCCTACAACTTTCAAGTGAGCAGCGATGACTGACTGAGCCACAACGTCTCCCGTGTCCTTGAGACTGTGCAACATCCGACATTGGTGAGACCATTGCTAGTGTAGATGGCTTTGATCACTCAGCTATCACCCCAGTGGGGTCATAGCGTGCACAAGGTGCATGCCACGACTTCTAATTGCATTGAGTCGTGTAGAAAGTTTACTAGAAACTGCTGTGTGCGATCATGTTTCCACTGCTAGCAATGCTGGTCACAATGCTGGAGCCGCCGACTGTGTCGCAGTGACATCAGCGCAGAGATCAGCAGGCCTGCCAGTGCCGCACTGCACGCTGTTGTGAAATAGTTGGTCAGCCTGAGCAGAAGCAGCAGAGATATGCCGCTATTGCCACAGATAGCATGCCTCCGTATACCACTCTGCAGCATGACTGACAATGATGCGCATACAGTTTGTCAACTGCATACTGCGTCGGAGCCTTGGTTTTCAGCATGCAACTTGAAGAGTTCAACTTCAGTGCTACTAGGCTACTAGTAGTAGTTGTGCTGCTAGTAGACCCGCTATTAGTTGTTCCAACTTGAAGCTGTTGCGTGCTGCTGAAAGCGCGCTTGCCATACACATCGGTGGCCACAGGTCGATCGCACTGCAGCGTGCAAGCATAGCGGATCCGGATCACTTTGCTTCCAAGCAAGGAGTCGTCACTAGCAGCTTGAGCCGAACATCTGGACAAGGCAAGATCCGACGTGACTAGATATGCAGTTGACGGCTGATCACGGCATCAGGATGTCGGGTTACCGACTCGGGTAGCTCCTCAATCAGCTAGTCAGGGCAGCTTGGCAGCTCGATCTGCGCGTTTGCTGCAAGGCAAATGATACAGCAGACATGGTTTACCATAGCCAACAGCGCCGCAATACCCAAGCCACGCGACGTCGCCTGTATATGTAATTGCAACACTGCCAGACTCAAAAGATCAGGACTCCATCGTTCGTCAGCTTGTCGATCCACCTCTGCAAGCATTCGCTCATCTCCAATTCCCAGAGATCACGACAGTAATAGAGACACACCCAGCGATCTGAAGACGCACAGCAGACGCAATGGCTGCTTTTGAGAACCTCAGCGCCCATGTGCCAGACCAAGCCCTGATGGTAAAGCCGCTCTCGCAGTACGAGCTGAAGCGGAAGCCTCGACCCATGGTACGACAGCAACGCCAAGCCCCTTGCAAACGATCAGAGTCCAAGCTGCATGACTGATCCGTATCTGGCCTGTGCTGCGCAGGTGACTGACCCAAGAATTGTGATAGAACAGCCTTGGTGGCTCGAGAACGATCAGCTTGGATGCGTGGCGCAGGAAGCATTGTCATGCCCTATCTGCATGGATCCATTGTCTGATCCAGTGGCAGCTCCAGGGTAAGAGCGCTGTTACTGAAACGATCGATCTCAGTACTGACATCTATGATCAGCAGCTGTTCATCGGGTGCTGTTACTTGTCCCGTGCAGGTGCATGCACAGGTTCTGCCGCAAGTGCGCTGACACGATGTTGTCTAGTACACAGAAGGGCGCAGAGAATTTGAAGAAATGCCCTACATGCAGGTATGACCACATCCATTGACCCTGAGACGCAGCACTTAGTGCTGTGGCCCATCTCCTACGCGCTGTGCGTTGACTCGTTCGACTACAGGGTTCCACTATCGTCTCGACGCGTGCTGCGAGATGACGAGCGGCTCAAGGAACTGATCCTGAAGCTCATCCCGCACCTCGACCAAATCCGGCACAACCTCGACACAAAGTGCAATGAGCAGACAAAGCTGCTGGTGAAAAAGCGCAAAGAGTGGAGGAAGAAAGCAACTGCTGAAGCCAGAGCTCGTGAGAAAGAGGAGAAGCGCCGACGACGACAGCAGCAACAGCAAGAGCAGATGGAAGAAGAAGAGCCTAAACAGCAGCAACAACAGCAGGAGGTGATAGAGGGAAGGAGGGTTCGCATGCTGCCTGTGCTGCTGAAGCGCTACCCTGCTGACCCAAGCATCAGCGAGCTGCCACAGGAGCTGCCACAGGAGGTAATGTTTGCGCTTCGTGCCTATGATATGTAGCAAAGCTGCGCGTTGAGTGGTCGCGAAGCTGCGCGCGCAGACCATGCATGATTGGTTTTCCGTCCCGTAGACTCGTCACAATACGCGCACTGACTTAAGTTGTCATCAACACATGCGCGTACAGGGCGTGCTTGTGGAGCCTGATCAGACTGTGGGCGCACTGCTGCAGTTCATTGGCAGGCTCGTGCATAGCACCAGCAGTTCAACAGCAGATACTGACACTGTTGTAGACACTGAGTTACTGCTGCTGCCCACACTGCCTCCCTTTGTGCCTGAGGACTGTACCTTAGCCACAGAGCTAAGCGAGGCTGTGTTGTCCAGATCAGAAACAGTCCTTGAGTCTGAGCTCTCGGTAACGGAGCTGAATCAAATCTTCAAGGCTGTGTATCCCTGTCCTGTGCTCTACTACAGACAGAAGAGGCCACGCCTGGTCGCACAGCACCAGCGCACAATCGCGCCTCTAATCGCAACAGCAGCTGCAGACGACGAGACAGAAAGTGAGAGCGACTGATACAGATGTATAAGCCAGATGTACCTTACATGGTGGTATATGCGGCAGGTTTCTAGAAGGTTTAATACCGTACGCGTGTACTGCTGAGGACATCTGTCAGTGCGCCACAGGGTCCGGACTTTTGTACGTGGCTCAACACATTCACATACAGGAGAGTCGCAACACAGCACACAGGAAAAGTAGGACGACAGACTCTACATTGCACTACGCGGCAAAAGGCATGGATCCAGTACAGGGACGGTCGAAACAAACAGATCTGTTGTACATGCACCCATTGGATCCAGTGCGCGACAGCGCAAAAAGGGAAACGCACATATGCTGAGGTGCCTGGATACTGACGCACACTGAACGCTGGCTGCGGTGTCTGCAGATCGATGCGTATCTGCTGCTTGAGTGAGAGATGCGAGCGGATGACCACGAGTTTGGCTGTCAGTTGGCGGCAGCAGGACTTGCACGAGGGAAAACAAATGACTAGGGAGTGACAGGGTACACATGCACGAGATTTGCTCTCTTCCACCACGTAGTGCATGGTACGCAACATCATCATGATATAGTATGCCAGTTCGCTTGCTGCCGACACACACGAAGCAGTGTTTGCTTCATTGGGCGACTGGCTTGTCTTACTTCTGTTGCTACTGATTTTTCACAATGCTTCGAGTCTGTTGATACTAAAATTTGGCTACCCTGACCTTCGCATGGACGTCACGTTCCCAGGTGGACAGTGCAGTTGTCCGTGTTTTGATGCGCGTGGCATTTCGACAACTGACAAAGCAAAGGCGTTGCTCAGAGCGTCCAACAGTGTGATGGTTGATGTGGCAGTCCTTGATGAGACTGCAGCTGAACACATGAATGATGGAGGTACAGGCAGTAGTGCTCTGTTTTATGGTGCAGCAGCAGCTCACAAATCGTCAGCGAAGTTTCGAACCTACGGGAACAAATACAGCCCTGCTAGTCATACCTTATTCGCAGCGATGTTGGAGCAGTCTGGTGCAGGCAGTAAACAGTTGCATCTACTGGTGAAGATGCTGGCGAAGTATGAGCATCAGAGGTCAGAAGGTGCATATCCTGTCAGTGCGTGTGTGCAGAGGTAGAGGCAGCGTTTATCGGTGACTCTACAGCGAGCAATATCAGAGAGTGAAGCGCGGATGTTGTCTAAAATGAGAACACCTGTACAAGGTCGTCTGGAGCCTCCAGTGCTCGATGGCTACAAGAGAGTGCGTTTATTGCACCGGGTGGCAGTATTGCCGCCAGTAGATGCCGCTTGACCCATGACGGTCGCGGTTTTAGCAGTAACAGCGGTTTAAAGTCTTTGGCACTAAATGTACTTCATACTAAAATCAAGCTCGTCCACTTATGTACAGAAGACCACATGACCTTTGACTGAAAGCGACTCACGTGCTTTCCTGCGTGCATGCGCTACATGATGTACAGCAGAAACGTCATAATTGCAAGCAGCGTGCGCCATCGTCCTCTTGCGAGTCAGGTTCATATCCTGCTATCGTCGCTTCAGATTTTCTTTTTTCTTCTAACATCGCTGTACATGTATCCCCAGGTTCCTCTGCCCTGGACTTGTGCGCAATAGACCTTACTTGCGAATTCTGCCGCACAGACTCCAAACAAGCTTTTACCATGCAGAACAGACAGGGGCGCGCGAAGTGCTTGGACATTGACCTTGACATCGATTGAGCATGTACCACAGAACTTGAACAAACGCCTCAGCGTGCTGTGTGGCACCGCGTGGCCAGATCCGGATGCTGTCAAGCGACTGTAGCTGTATGTGTGAACCGCGTTGCCTGCCCTGAGAGGATGCTGCACGAATGCAAGCAGTGTGCCTCACTGAAGCTCCTGCTTGCAGAGCGCTCACTACAACTCCTACTGAAGCTGGACCCGGATGGACTCCAACCAGTAATTCTTTTTTTCAATGGTTGTAAATCCTGGGTGTGCCCCAACCCCTGTTTGCCTGCAAACCTGCACACCGATTATTGAGGACTGCGGATCTAGTAAGTAGTGGTATCTCGATCTGGTCCGGATCCCGGGCCCTCTTGGCTCGAAGCGTGTCTCGACGACGGCCTCTCCGTGAGTGAAGGTCCTTGCACACGTACACAGTCTATCAGCCCTGCTGCACGCCTAAATCGCTATTGCAGGGTTCTGCGCTATTAGCCGGTAGAGTTCAACGCATGACGGATCAGGCACACAGTCGCCGACCAAGACTATAGAGGACAGTTACATCTTGTTTTAGTCTATCAGGACCGGATGCTCGAGTAGAAGCTAGTCTCGCGATGCGCACAGGCGAAATCTTTCCTGTGCTCGAACACAGCAGCAGTGAGGCACCCTCGCAAGGCCACTATGGGGCGGAAGAAAGGCAGGCAGGCTGGCAATTTCGCCTCCAAAGGCGAGAAAGGCAGGCTGGAGGCCTGGCTCGGGACCTTCGAGCGTCCTGCCTCAGCACCGACGCACTACCGAGCACCAGAGCGCCGAGCGCCTGCACTCGCCAGGCCCAAGCCTGACAGAGCTTCGCTAGTGCTGCGACGATACCTGAACGAAAGACTAGCACAGGATCAACACAGCGGTGCAGCTCAGGCTGCTGCTTCTGCCATAGTATCAGAGCGCCCCGTGCAGTCCTTTGGTCCAGAGAGCAAGCCGAGTGCTGTTGAGCCAACTCGGCAGCCGTCAAGGACCCGCATACCGCGACTGTCAGCCCTATGCTGTGCACAGATCGGGTAACTTCTTAATCTCCCGTGTATTTAGCAACGCGATCTGCTTGCTGTGGCTCATCAATACAACCCTGTGTGTTGTCTATCTGTGACTGTTTTGCGTGAACCCACAGCAAGGATCTGCCGGCATATGCAGCAGAGAGCGAGCTGTTTGCTTACGAGTTTTCCACGCTGCCAGCGCAGTGTTTGTCATTGATCTCACGAGCTGCTTCAGACGCCTCAGTATGCAGCGATGCAAATTTGAAGTTGCTGTGCTGGCCCGCTGTTAGCAATCTAGAACTGGTTGGCAACTATACAGATCGAGCCGCACTGGCAGTGCTGGTCGCGCCTCAGCAGCACCACACACAGGTTTGTACAGAGGTCCCCGAGGATTGGGAGGATACAGAAAGAGACAGTGAGCGTGTACCTGTTGTTGAGCAGCGAAGGTGTCCATCACTGACATCATTGCGCTTGAGCAGCAAGCACATCACAGGCAGACTGCTCACCGCGCTGAGTCTGTCAGCTCCTATGCTACAGCGGCTAGCGATAGCAGACTGTCCGCGAGTGCACACAAGAGTGCCCTTCACATCAACCAGTACAGATACTGATGCTGTAGAGGGGACTGACAGTACAAACGATGGAGTGTGTGGTGACATCATGAGAGTACTCGCTAGCTTGACGTCTCTACGTGAGCTGGACTTGACAGGCAATATGTGGTGCGATAATCTGGCTCTCAAGCGCTTAGCACTACACCGTGCGTCTATAGCGTTCAGCAGCAGTGATAACAACAGCAGCACTACGGCATTTGACTTTGACGAGTTCACATCTCGCTCAGAATCATCCTTCTTTGCACCCGAGTGGCAACAGAGACGCAGGCATGCCGTCACACTACAGCTGCTGGAAGTAAACTGTGTACATACAGCAGTGACTGCAATCGGCGCGAGAGCAGCGGTCTCTGTACAGCATGGTCTACTGCGAGTTCTTTGTTGATAACACTACTGACACATAAAGCGATGCTGAGCGATCGTGCGATGACAATTGAAGGGCAGCCAATGTGCTGTCATCTCACTGTCAAGCTACAGGACGAGGTGCAGGTATATGTCGATCCGCAAGTACATATCATGTGTCTATAGCTACGCACATACAGCAGGAGGTAGCAATCTGGCACAATGAAGGCATAGGAGGCAGAACGAGCTCCATTGGGGTTGGCAGAACCAGGGCATGCGTGCGCCAACAGGGAGGTTTTGCAGCTGAAACTTGAGTGTCAGGGCTAGCAACGATAGGCGCGCCCGGAAGGGTTAGCATCTGCGCCATGCACACTTGTCTGACGCAGACGCTTCAGACCAGCATCCGTTAGTACCCAATCTTGCTCACGCCTTGTGCCTTGATGTATGCTGCTAGGGTATCTTCAGATAGAATCCAGATGGGGTGCGATGTACTAGCGAACAATGTCAGTACCCGTGAGTACAGCGCTAGACTCAATCGGCGCAACGACTCATGACGCATCAGCGACACACGCAGCTGCAAAGGTCATGCGTATGCGTCCATTCAACGGCGAACGTGCAATATGTTCTCGTGCATCGCTGAGTGAGAGCGCTCGTGGGAAGATACCACAGCTAAAGCCCATCGTCTTGTAGCTGCGAGTTATGCGTGTATTTGCCAGACCATGATTATGAAGCTTGCTTGCGCCACGATACTGATTACAGTGAGGCCAATGTATTTAGCACCGCGGGTGCTCAAGTGCAAGAGCTGCTCGTGCCTTGTCGTGCCTCCATTCGTGACATACAGATGCACTCACAGCAGCAGTACGGGAGTCCTACCCCAAGGTGCATGAGTAGATGCCAGCGTGCAGAGTTAATGATGTGGCCATGACCGGCAGAGCATCGCTGTCCCTTCGTATCAAGCGTGAGATGTGCATTAGGCATGCTCTAGGGGGCACACACAGCCACCGAAGCAGCAATGAAACTACTGTATGGGCTGCACACATAGCGCAGGACGAGACAGGCACCAGTAAGACATGCACACAGCAGCAGCTGCAGCACCTCAAGCAATACACAGCTCATCAAGGTTTTGAGGAGAATGCGAATAATTGTAACTTTTGCATTGAGTTACTTTCGCTTGAAAGGGTCGGCTTCCCTGCCGCTTGTCACAGCTTTGAGAGAGCGTCTCTTGTAAGGCCTTCGTAGCAACTGAGTCCCTGTGCGTTGAGTAATACATCCGATACGCCCTTGCTCCTATTGTTGCGCGCAAACAAGTGAGCATAGACATGATACACAACGCACGAGGAGGTGAGCGAAGCAAGGAACAACGCACAGGATCGCGCGATGGCGGTCCACAATTACAGGCCTATAGCAGAAGTTCACAACATACGCAACTCAGTGTTTCATGCAGGACATTCAGTATAGGAGAGTATCAGCAACAGGTGTCTGCATTGACGATGCTGTCTTACTTGAGGTATTCAGCAAGCTCATCGTGCCCATGAGCCAAACAGAAGTGCAGCACAGAGTTGCCATCCAGATTCTGCGCGTTCATGGTAGCTCCACGCCTGCAATGACAACCACATCAAAGCATGCGCAACCGAACAGGTTCGTGCTCAGTGCACTATCCATGATTATGCGCGGCTCTAGCAAGGCGATGTTGGCAACTACGACTGGTTTGATGTTTCATACCTCAGCAAGTCACAGCCCTGGCAATACAGTGACACACATAGGGAGCAACAGTCATTTGAGCTTCGCGCATTCGTGTCGAAGGTTGGACCACAGTAAGACAGTCAAAAAAGCTATGCTCAACAGCGATGTTTTAACACTGTACCTGAGGAGGAATTTGACAGCTCTCCTGTGCCCTTGTCTGCACGCTAGCAGCAGCAGTGTGTTACCAGCATCATCAGCTGAATCTGGTGAAACTCCATCGTCCAGCTCATTCTAATTGATTTTCATCAGCAACACACAGGGACGCACCAGGGTAGGTGAAAGGTTGCACGCCGAGGTTGTTCGTGAGAGTACACAGAAATCATAGCTATGTGCTGGAATGCTTATGAGCGGGGCTGTGGTATACCGTTAGCAACATGAGCGCATGCGCTGCACGAGTAGTGCATTCCGCGAGTGTCAAGGTGGCAATAGCAGTGACTTAGCGCTGGATGCAACCAGTCCCTGCAACTTATGTCGCCGTTATCGCAACTCGTGCATATATCGACACGTGAGCAGCATACGGAGTGGTCATGAAGTCCTGGACCCGCACGCACGCACGCACGCACCTCAAGCGTCTCAACATTCCCAGCAGTAGCAGCAATGTGTGCCCTTCTCTCAGCAGCTGTAGCGCCAGTACCACTGAATGGCCGCGCATTTGCTCCATCATGTGTGTCCACACTCGGGACTAGAGCCAAAGCGTTGCTATAGGCACCATCACTGGACGTCAGACTGTTGCTGTTGGGGTAGTTTGCTGCATGCTCTGCGAGCGCGAGAGCTTTCAGTTCAACAGAGCTGAAGGGTTGTGGCCCTTGTGCGGCAAGCAGAGGCACATTCAGCTCCTCATCATTGTCCAGAGCCTGGCAGATACAGAAACAGTGATGCACAGCACACACAGCAAGCATGATTGCATGAGGTGATGTTGCAGCAAGCATCGCAGCAAGTGTTGCAGCACGTTGTGAACACGTGCATGCATTCAGAACGAGATACCATAACAACGTATGAGGGCGAGCAATAAGGCTGCTAATGGAGCGCACTCAACGATAGATCAGTAATGTATCATCATCGGTCGCCGCTGGCTGATAGTATGTAGGCACAACAAGAGCACACCAGCAACCGTGAATGGGTGACCGACGCATGCATGCATGGTCGCCATGCGCCAGAACAGTATCCATGTTCGTGACAGCAGCGAGAAGCAGTAAGCTATCGCGTCCCCATCATACCTCCTCGTAGAGCATCTTGTTGGTAGCAATAGCTGCAACACGGGCATGCTCCGCCACAATGTCATTGACAAACAGCACATCTGCGCAGCGCAACAGCACCGAGTACAGCAGTACGCACACGCCCCAAGGAAAAGACGTCATTAGCACATGCGCACAGACAGTTCTCGAAAGATGGTTTGGAGTGCTCAATCTTTCCATGTGATGTGGTAGGCCTGTAGCATGCGGCAGGCACATCGCAAGCCAGCCTATGCAATGCGCCTTGATGTGTGTGAGACAGGCAGTCGGATCAAGCAAGTAAGTCTGGCACAAGGCAGAATGCATTGTTTATGCCAACGCATCAACACAAGCTTATGCTGTCGAGTGTGAACATCAACAGAATCTATCATGTTACCTGGCTTCTCTTTTCTCCATCCACCATCGCCACGTGTTGCAATAGCAGCATCAAAGACCCCTGCCATGCGCACTTTGGGGCTAGAATCTGCTGCTGACTCACGTGCTGGACCTGTCACTACACCCTGTTGCATTGTTCACCGAATGCGTATGAACAGAGATGCACGAAGCATACAGAGTGAGACACCTGAAACGTTTGCAAGCGGTCAACATAAATTTGCTACGCATGAGCATCAAAACGCTCGGAACGGTCTGACAGATGACCCAACTAACGTTTGTTTACACAGCATCGTCCAGCTCAGATAGCTTTGAGGGCATGACATGACGGATATGTCGCTGCACACGTGCTAAGTCAGAGTCTTGCGCGCGTACACCTGCTCTTATCATGTGCGTGCGTTAATACCAGTGTGTCAGATGGTGATTTGAGGGTGCGCGCATCTGCAGCAAAACGTCGAGCTACTCGCGCACATCAACATGATGTATGCTCAACTGACGCACAGATCCACAGATAATCATGCATGTACACCACAAGAAACTGGTGCCGCCAACGCACACACAGCAAGGACAAACGATACTGCCTCAATCGCACCTTCTTGAATCTCGTGAGGAAGCCTGCACCCAGTGGTTGCACAGCAAGAGAGCGCCATGCACGTGCAGCGCTGCTGGCCTCCACCTCCTCACGGTTCACTATAGCAAGTGGAGGGATGCCCATCAATGCTGTATAGTCATTGCTACTATTTGCTGCACCAGTGGTGTAGCGGCTCAAGCCCAGGGGTCCTTCTGCTGCTGCCCGTTGAGCTCGTCTGCAGAGATGTGAAACAGTTGGATGTTGAACAACAGCATCGTATTTGCTCACTATACGCTACAGCCGCGTCCAGGAGGACGATATGCGGTCACACTCGGTCGACTCAATGCGACAAGCTCCGTTTCGCGCGTGTGTGTGTCAGGGTGCCATAACCGCAGCACACATTGTGGGGCTCAAGATTTCGTGGCCGCGTGCGACGCATACAAGCGCATCTACGCTGGCTTTAGAGCATAAGATACAGGTCTCTGTGCTAGTATGCTGTTATGGAAATGCTCCCGATCTTTGCAGTCGTCGCGAATGAAGCGCAAACTGCCATCAAACGTCATGCGGTGCAAGAGAACGACCAGATTCTTAAGCTCGAAACGCACCTGTCTGCATGACTTTGAGGCAGGAACCCAAGTGTTGCCTCTACATCGCCAGGCCCTGTATGCCATCACGACAAGCGACAAAAATACATCATGAGCAATTGCAATTGTCACGACTAGGGAGGACGGCCAAATAACCGAACAGCCATCGATCATCGAGCGTTCATAGATACTGTGCCATTGCACCACAATGCAACATGAGCGGATGACGCAGCACCCTCAGATTGCTCGTGCAGTGCTAATGTGCCGTATAGCAACCAATAATGATCGCAAGCGCGCAGCCTGAAGTATGGTGTGGAAGTATGGTGTGGAAGTATGGTGTGGTAACTTGGAACTGTGGCGCAGCCTGACACGCATCCTCGGCCAAAGCGCTTGCAGCTGCAATTGTTCAGCTGTCCTCTGTCAACTGTAGGCACGATATAGGATTAATACCAATGGCTGTTAGAAATGTTTGTGATGGTTTAGCATCACCTGTACCAGCTTCATCATCACTATCAGAGTACAATTCATCCTCTGAGCTCAGCTCTATTGCTCCTCTTGCATCATCTAGTTCACATAAAGCAACAATGGTAGTACAACAACAATCAAATAGATGAGAGTAAGTGCCACAATTAGCAGCACTGTGGCGCCAAGAGACTACATGAACATGCGGAACCAGCATGCGGATCAGCAGCGTGACTATTGAGCCCTGTCGCTCCACTGAATTCGATGAGTCATTACATGCATCCCTGATTGAACACTCATACGCAGGCGACAGATAGAGCAATGTTGCCTATCCGCGATCAAGAAGACCTACAAGGGTCTCTCTCTCTGTGCGCGCGCGTGTTTGTGTGTGCGTCCGACACTTGAAGCGCAACTCTTGGTCACCTGTTTCCGAAGAGTCTGTGACACTATTACGGGGTGCTTCAGGTGCTATATCAGGGTTTGGGCGTATCTTATCCTCTGGTATACCCAGTCTCCATGCTAGCTGCTTCAGTAGCGTCTCATCTGCTGCTACTGCTGATGCTGCTGCTGCAACCTGTTTTCATGTGCATACGACGCAAGCATGGTTCAATGTGTTGCGTGTGTCAGCACGTCTACTCTTTCAATATGTAGCTACAGTTCAGTATGCGTATGGTGCTATGCTTGTCCCAAGCCAATGTCAATCCAAGAGCACGCAAATTGAACAGATCGCATACGCCATGAACACGGTTCGGCTATAGCGACACGAAACTAAGGCGCTACGATGCACCGTGAGTCAGAGTCTCAGATTGACAATCGGTTCGCACATACCATGACAATATCAAGCCTCTGGCGCATATGAAAGCATCCTCTACGCACGTACTGACGGCTGTGAGGTGTGTGACGCATGAAGAGTGTCACTATCACGATGTTAAGGCGATGCTCATCGTCGAGACGTTTAGAGTGCGGCTGTGTTCTGAGTCGATTGCTTACCAGTGCTGCTTCTGAGAGCGGTTGTTGCGGTTGTTGCTGTTGCTGATGGGTTGAGTCTTGATAGCTAGCATCAGACGTTGCAGTATAGGGGGCTGCATTACCATTACCCATGTCACCATAGTCTATTGAGATTAGAGCACCGTCTGCACAAGCGAGCACGAATGCGAAACACGCAGGACGAATACTTCAGCAGCTAAATGTTGTCAGCAATACGTAGCGTAACCGTTTCATGAGATAAATCGAGTCGCGGAAGTTCAGAGCGAGTGCTGTCGTACTGCTGGGCAAGCGCTCAACGAACGCGGCGTGCACATAGGTGTGCATTCGCAGCGCACATACACTGCCACCGGACACACCGGAATCACATCCATGAAACAGGTGTTTCTTACTCTACTGACGTGCTGAATGTATCGAATGGACTACACCGACTGACCTGCATCAGTCTGCTGTTGTGAGTACTCAGCAGCAGAAGTGATAGTAGAGCCTGCAGCTTGCATTGAAGATTGATAGGCTGAAGTGTATGCACTAGGAGCCATCACAGTCGGATCATCCCACCCTGCAGGGGGGTCCCATGTACACGGAACTGGCACTTGGGGGTCTGTGACAAAATCAACGAATTGAAGTAAACAACACCATTTGCAGTGAGAAGATATAAACAGAGGTCGCAAAGTGGTGCCAGCCATCTCTCCCAGCAGCGAGACCTTAGCTCACTGCTGATGCAGGGCATTAAGAGCCAGAGCATCGTTGCAATGCTGTTTGAGACGTCGTAGCACCCGTGATAGAACGTGGGCGTTTTTACGTGACCACATGGATGTATGAACAATCCTAGTTCTGCTGCACAGAGACATGTGCAGTCTGGCACATCGAATGCTGAAATGCGCTGATCTCAATCTCGTTTTACTGGATGTTCTCTGACGTGACTACACGCACCTAAGCAGCGGTAGAAGAGTGAACCGCCAGTGTCTCTGCGCAGTTCCCACTCTCCTCGTACATCCAGCACCTGTAAACGAACCAGTTTAAGCATCATTCTCAATCGTGACATAATCAGTATACTGTTTGAGCAAGATCATTCTCGCCCACTGCATCAATGCCGACTGCGTGTAGGTATGAATTCCCCTCTCTCTTGCGACTTGCATAGACTGCATGGCTGATGCACGCACACAGACTCGCGTGCGAGCGTCGATCAAATTGTATGACAGCTGACTTGACACGTGGCTGCTGATCATACCTGAGAGCTAGTAACGCGCCTGTCCCATTTGGCCTGCTTCCGCTTGCGCCCTACATCACAAATGTGCACGCAGAAAATATGACAAGAAAACCATGCTCATAAACGAAACGGGTTACGAGGCGGAACACCTGTCATCATCAGCCGTAGGCGTGTACGAGACTGCATGACTCAAGTAGACGCTGAATGAGACGTGCACCGTCACTTTGTGCCCAACTCCATTGCTGGCAATCACCGCTACTTCGTTTGGCATTATTAAGCGAACAAGCGAACGACTTCAGAAGCGGTTCTTGAACTGTGGCACTAACCTGCATGGGGAGCAGTAGCAGCATTGAGGTGCTGTTGAGCAGCTCTGCGTGCTTCAGAGCGTGCAGCTTGCTCCTCTTGCCATCGTCTATAAGCTAACTGCGCTGCTCCTGCATCTATACGCTCCTATTTTGCACAAAGAAAACACAGGCAAAGTGACAAGTTTCTCACGCATAAATCTCGTCAAGTACATGCTGGAGGTCTGCATGAGTGCTTAGCACATGAAGGAGCGCAGCTTACTGGAGCATCTGCTATATTACCACTGGCACTGTTACCTCTGGAGAACAGCTGCATTCAAGGGAGACAGAAGATGGACTGCAAGTTTGAGGTGGGCCGGTCTTTTATGTCATAAGCAAGCACGTAAGTTACACATGCTGTGTATTCTTGTGTGTATGTGTGGTGTGTACCTGCAGCGCTCGTGCCTTAGCAGCTCTCTCAGCAGCATTACTAGCAGCAGCAGCTAAAGCTTCATACTGTGCTAGCCCAACACGTGTCATCCCTTTGTGCTGCTCATGCGCGCAGTGCACACTGCACAGCAAACAGGAAAGTGTGCGTCACAAAGACACAGAGTTGTGCGCATCAGTATCTGGCGAATGATTCGAGAGTAGGCTGACGTGCACGAACCCTATCCCTAAAAGCTACGCAAGTGCACTGCGTGCACGGGCAAGCTGGCTGCGTAATGCTCTCTTGCTTGTTGACGGTATGATGTCACTTACATGGATCGGCGGCACATACATGGGCATACTTCAGCGCGGCGCAACAGGCGGTACGGTTAAACAGCATGTGTTCAGTGCTATGAGTGTACCTGTATGCGCCAGGATCATTAGGGCCTCTGCCTCTCCCTTCTGGCCGCGTCACATACCCATAGTCCTCAGGTGTCCGCTCTCTGTACACAACAGTGGGAGCAGTCAACACACGCGCATAAATAGAGCATTCAGAACACGCGCGTAGCATCAAGCTGCTTGGTGTCTTCATCAGTCCGGGAGAAGCGGTTGATGCACGATGATACTCAGTGATAGCCATAAAGTCTGTGGTGATGCTGCAAATACGCAATCAGCTATCTTGTGTAGGGAAACGCTTTGGCCATACCTGCATAACCGCTCACTGCACACTTGATCACTGTGTGCAGTTGAGCGCGGGCAGACCCCTGTTGCATTTGGCAGCGCAGCTTTACGGGTCACACCAAATATCTGCCCGCTTAGAGCTTCACTCGCTACCAGACCTGCATTCGCACATGGCAGGAATTGTAGGGGATTCACTCAGTACATTACCAAGCAGATCAGTGTTTGCGAACGTATGGTGGAACAGCAGACGAACGTGATGTTGCGGAGTGCACACGCACCAGGCATGCATCGCTCTGACACGCGTGATCAACTCAAAACTTGAACCTGATCATCTGCGGCTCAACATGTTGCGACACTTTATTGACCGCACTCACAGTCACGCAGCAGGACTATGTTTCATGTCCCTATCTGACATGGTGGGTGCTTGACCGTTTGTCTGACCTCCTACATATTGACATACGCAGCAATAGCAGGCAATATCTCGTATACACACCTGCCATGCAGGGGAATTGTCTCTCTGAAAGCTGCAGAGACTGGCACGTGCTTCTCAGGGTAGTGCAACCGCCTTTGCTTCAGTCCTGTCGAATGATACAATGCACGCATGTATGATACGGGTTGAGTGCTGCGTTGACTAGGGCGCTATTTCAACAGGACACCTTCGGGCATGCTCCAACGAGAAGAGCACGACACTACAATACATCTGTATGCGCGTTGTTAACTACAGGGCAATTGACGCTGCCTTGAGCAGGTGATGTGTAACCTGCCCTAATTGGAACGTCAGCGCATTGACACTGTAATGGTCATGCAGCATGTGCGTATCACACGTCAATCAATACTGCGAGTAGCAGTGATCAATACATTCAGCATGCTCTGTAAAACTGACCTGCGCGAGGCGAGCCGCGTACACCATAGTCTGAGCCTTGCACTATATCCAGCAGCATTTTGCAGGGAGGTGCGATGCGTGCATCCAGGGGGCTCAGTAGAGGCGTTTTTGCTATAATGATCCCAGGTAGCATAAGGAACGGTGCTGCAGGTGGATCTTTTGCTGCTGGGGCCATTGCTGCTAACCGCGGAGGCAATGTACTCCCTGCGATTGCCGTCAAGGGGTACACACGGAATATCACATATGGTAACGGTAAGAGATGCACAGGAGGGTGACAGAGATATGAGCGCGCAGTACTGTGAACGAGATACGTGGTGCAGATGACTGAGGATGCAGCATATACAAGTGCCAGTAGTAAGGATTAGGATCCCAGATTGCTGAACCGATCAGCTCGTGGAGAAAAAACAGTGCGGGAATTCTCGGATCGATTCGAACATATGTTTGCACGCTCACCTGAGCGCCGTACAGACAGTTACATATGACGTACAACAGCATATCAGACACTGCCCTCTCAGCACGAACTATAACGGTTTTGTGTGTTGATAGCAGGCGTTACCTGGTTCCCAGGCCCAACAAGGAGCAGTCAGTAGAGGGGCATCTAGAGCTAGAGTAGTGTGCACATGCAGGTGCCCTTCATGCGTGTAGTAGAAGTGCGCTGCTGGCCGGGACCTGCAGTAAATGCACATAAGGTTGGACGTGTGTGGTTGATTCAATGCGTGATCAGACGACGAATAGAGATCAATCTAGCGACAGGACAGAAGGCGGGTGTTTTGCGAGGTGGTGACCGAATCACTGCGCGATGGGATCTTGCATAGCGCAGAGCACGCATCAACGATTGGTCACGACTGCGTGCTTAGCTTGTCGCTCTCATACAGATTTGATGCACACGCGTTCTGCCCGTGGCACTGCTCGCAAGGCACGCTAGCAACACATCCCCAGAACATTTCTGAATGTAGGCAATCTTCGCATAATTTCATGTGATTACCTGTCTTCACAGCCTGTAGTCCTATCAGTGTTGTAGTACACGGGTGCTCCATGTGCTCCTACTAATTCAGCACCTGGGATCTGACGTGTTATCTGCGCGTGTCCCAAGAGCAAGCATGCCAATCGAGAGGCGAGACAGTTACAGCGTGTGGTGGTTATACGCGCGACCCGGGAGCGGAAGCAGCACGACGTGTACAAAAAAGCTGCGCTGCTGCTGCTTGCTGCAAGCTTCAAGTCAGCGAACGAGCGGATCCGTAATCACAGAGAAAACTGCTACTACGATCAACCGTCAGGACCGCCACGCACACTGCAGACACAGCAAGCAAGTGTGTAATGTAGCTCATGCAGACATGCTGACCTGAGCTCCATTGCAGATGGCAAGTGACAGAGGTGTCTGCAGCTTGTCAGCAGTCACAAACCATTCCAGGACTGCTGCTGAAGTATTCTGCAAAGGCGTCACTTGTGCAGGCTGCATCAAAACGCCCTGTACGCATGCATACACAAGGCGTATCGAATCAGCTGCTGGAACACCTCTCGCAACTCGCATCAATGCGTCAGAACACGTCATGTTCCGAGTCCAAAGATGTCATGCAACAGGGTGAATGAATGCGTCTTGTATGCTTTGATGCGACAGGTCTGACAAACGTCTGTCCGATGATGCAGGCAAGCATAATATGGGGGGACATGTCTTGATCGCAGACGTGAACAAGTCGCGCGTGTATTCTTAAAGTGTTATCGTCATTCACCTGGATGTACTGCGCTGGAGTGCATAAGCTTAGTCGCGGTGCCTGTACTCCGCTGTTGCTGGCACTGCTGAGTGAGATGCAGGTCATCAGTATTGAAGCGACACTCTCCCTCCAAAGCTCTGCACAGGACACAAGGTACACACGTCACATCCATTGAGTCCGTCGTCAGTTGATAGTCAGCAAGCTGCCCAGCAACGCGTACTGGTGTTACAGACTACAACTTTGTCAAGAGGCTGAGCACGCAGTCAACGCACAGTACACCAGCTTAAGGATGATTGCAGGCTGAGGCTGTGACAGGAGCAAGCACTCAATGGCGACAGAGTGTATGCTTGACGCACTCTGACGTAGCTGCATGATTGGCAAGTGTTATCACTCATGCTTGCGATGTGCGCATTAGATGCAGACCGCTGTGATCGGAACCATCAGCAGCGCTAACAAGTACGGATTGTTTCGCTTGCATGACACCACCGCTTGCTTACCTTCACAAGGCACGTGCTCAATATCACAGCTGCGGCGCTTTCTCAACAGCACCAGTGGTGGCATCTGCTGCTGCTGCTGCTGCAAATCTTTACTGTTCATGCTCGTATGTACAGCTATGTCGGTGCTGATGAAAGGTGCAGGAAGGCAGACTAGAGTGAGCAATTCTGCAATAGCAGCCAACCCTGCAGGGGATCGCCACCACGCACTTGCCATTGGAGCTGTTGCTGCTGACCTGCGCATCATACGCATGCACATATGACAGCGTACACTCAATGTATGATATCACACAAGTCGAAAAGCACTTAGTACGTCGCGGTCATACATGGCATACGCAGCAGCACACAGGCAGGTGCGCATACTGAGATGTGATGTGCACTGCTCTTGCAGGGTAGCAACACACGCTTGATGTAGTAGCAACAGATGAGTACTGACGCTAAGGTAGTCAATCAAACACCTCCACTGATGCAACACAGCAGGTAAACTGGCGAGATTGACGGATACAATCGCAAACGACACAGGCGGTCTCTCTCGTGCGCTCATAGAAAGTCCACGTCAATGCGAAAAGTAAGAGGGCATGTTATTCGTTTACCTGCCAAGCCTGCACCAAGCGTCACCACCAGTCAGCAGCAGTACATGCCTCCTGCGACCTAATACAGCAGCAGCACGAGCTGTTCCGCACCCTGTATGGGCTGATATTTCCAGCATAGGGCCCGCTGCATCTGTCTGCATTTCTATACCCCCTGATGCATCTGTGTGTGCGCTGGGTGCTAGTGCAACTTGTAGAACTGCCGCTATCGAGTCACTTGTGGTTCGACTGTTGTTCACAGGTTCCAGACTGTGGTGTGAAGGTCCATAGTGCACAAGAGGCACCCTTGCTGCCTTGCGCACAATGTACTGACTGCTTGCACTTTTTGCTGTGGAGGTAGTAGTGACACTGGTAATCGTTTCACTGTAGTGACGAGTAAGTCTGCTACTCACAGTGCATGCTGCAGCTGACAATGCTGCCGCTTCACTCAGTTCATAGGTTGTGCACAACTGACTGGCATTGTTAGTGCTGCTGTTGCTGCTGCTGCCGCTGTTGCTGTTACTGCTACTGTTGACTTGACTGTGATTGCTGCTCGATCTTGCAGGAGCTGCCGTGCCACAAACTTCGATGCGCCATACAGGTGCGTTTGATAAGTCAGCAGCATCGCTTTCACAGTAGCGCGCACAGCTTAGTAGACACCTGGCAGAATGTGACAGTACGTTTGATGCCACATCACTCGCGTTACAAGGTAGTTTAGGCCGTCAAGAAACTCTCACAAAACTCGCACAGTGTGAAACGAGCGTCGAGGGGAGGAATCATCTGATCAAACGACAAGCCTAAGACATGCTACCACGAAGCAGTACTTGTTCGCAAGCATCATCATTCTGCTGCAGCAGCGCACGACTAGAGCTAGCTAACCTGCTACGTTGTGGCTGCTGACTGTCATGTGCACTGCTCGCACTGCCTGCTGTGTAGAAGGGTACACCCCGCAATAGCATGTGCACATTTGGCGGTACCGGTGGTGCTGGAGGTAGCAGCAGGGGTACCGCTGCATCAGCCTCTGCTACACGTGCTTGTGCTGACTGGTGTAGTGATGATTGCACTGTAGAGTCTGCAGGTGTAATGGCGCAGTAGGGGGGCTGCAGAGCTAGTGCAAATGCTCGACCTAGCCTCACAGACTGGATCTGTGTTTCACAATGTATGACATGCAAAGAACAAATGTGTTGCACGTAGGGAATAGTGGTGTTGTGACACCATTGTGTCAAGTAAATACTGATGTCGTCTTCTGCAGAGTGACATCGCTTAAGGTGCATCATGCGCGAAGGTGTTAAGATTATCGCAAAGGCAAGACATATAATGAAGACGTACAAATTGTATCAGCACTACGGCAAAAGGGAACATGTCATGCGCTGACCTGTGACTCCACATCACGGATGGCTCGAGTGTCTCTGCGGTCTGCCAAGCCTCGCCCTGCTTGTTGCTGTTGCTGCTGTTGCCATGGTGGCGCACTTTCAATCTGCTGCTGTTGCTGTTGATGCTGGTGCTGTTGCTGTTGCTGATGCTGCTGTAAGTCTTCTTGCTCACTGCTGTACTGATTGCTACTTGGTGCACCGACTGTCATGCCTAGAGGGTCTTCGCTGCAGTAGTTGTCATAGACCCCCTCCGGATTTTTGCTGTTGATGTTGCTGCTGCTGCTGATGCTGTTGTTTGCGTTGCTGTTGGCGTCCAGTCGATGCTCTGGTAGGTGGCCTAGATTACTCAGCCACACCTGTTTGCGCACGTGAGTGAGAACATGGCATGCTCATTTGATGTGATGTGATGTAATACTACATCACATGCACGACGCTCTTCGACTCGCATGTACTTTGCATCGGGTTGAGTCAATGGTACAGCAATCTATGTCCCTCTTTTCGCACTATCATGCAGCTACACTGCTTGCGCTGCTGTGCAAAACACAGTGCTATGCGAGCAGTTGGACAACACACGGAAAGTTCTGTTCATTACCTGGTGCACATCAAGCACGAAGCGTTTCATCTTGTTCCTCGCAGCAGCTCTGAGCAGGCAAGCTGAGTTTTCAATCATGAGCTGTTCTGCGCATGCTGCATGCAAGGGGTGACGTGCTAGCAAGGGCGGTACAACCACTGCTCCCCACTCTCCATTGGTACCTGCACAGCGGAAACAACGACAATGCCCCATGCGACATTCTCATGCTGCGCAACTCTTGCACCATTGCGTAGACAGGCAAGGCTCAGCAATACTGCAGCCTGAATGAATTGGCATGCCCTCATGCTGCTCGTGTGTAAAACGAGCGCTTGTGAGAGTGCTTGCTAGGTACACGAGCAGGCTGTGTACGCATACACATACCCAACAGCGTCATTTGATGTGCTACAACGTTGTGAGACGCTCCAAGCAGACACATTTACGGTTGCAGAGGGAGTCAGCGAAAGGTCAACTGAAGGCTTGCATGATGCACCAGGTTGCATCGATTTGTATGAGATAGATCCAGGCGCTACTATAGAAGCACGACAACAGTTCGGATTAGCAGATAATGCATCGGTTGCGGATCCTCATTCGGTCGAATCATTGGAACACAATGAATGAGTGTTTGTATACCTGTAGGACCGCATTCTCTAGCGAGTGCTTCTGCTGCTGCTCGTGCTGTAGCTGAGGCTGCTGCTGCTGCTTCGCGCACATCCTCAGACCTGCACGTCACGACAACAGCAACAACAACACGTCGTGCTCTTGACGATCCAGATTGCGGGTAGTCCTGTTGCATAGCATGCGTATAGCACTGTTGCGTAGTATGATCAGCTGTTGCTACTCATTGGTGTGCGTCACTGCGACTCAGTGCAGTATGCCA
>CAXIVC010000166.1:0-33075 GCA_964035585.1 Polytrichum formosum | reverse complement strand
TGTGGACTCGCGACAGCAGCCAGGTCCGCCAGCTTCGGTAGCGCCGGCGCGATCCCATGGCTGACGGGCATGCGGCGTTGGGCAGCAACCAGGAGCTGCTGGGACGGCAGGTGATCTCGAACCAGTGTGCGGCAGGTCCACGATTGTTCCTCCCCTCCACACCCCCGCCCTGCCCACTTGTATCCCTTACCCCCCAACGCCAGCAACGCCATCTCCTATTATGCATGAGCAGGAATTGCCGACGTCCGCAGGAGGCGGACCTGGTGCGCATGCTCCTCGAGGAAGGGCAGGAGCACTTGTTTGCAGGCTGGCCGCCTGCAGGTGCTGCCGGACGCAACTGGCTGTGTCGCCCTTGCATTGTCGATATTTGTGTACGGCCGCAATTGCAGCTTCAGCAGTATGAGTCAAGGCGGTGCCGGTAACTTCCAACGCCTGGAGTGAATTCTCGAGCAGCAGGCGTCCCTCGTGCAATTGGTGCAGGGGCTAGTACCACAGAGTTTGCTGCCAGCCGGTGTTGATGCCTTCCGTGCTACGCCCCAGGCGAAAAGGACGACGACAAGCGGCGCCTGCTGGCGCAGCTGGCGCACCTGGACGGCAACTACAGCGGCGGCCTGCGCGCGTACTTGCGCAACGCCAAGCGCCTGCTGGAGGACTCACGCCTCGGTGGGGTTTGCACGCCCTGCGCTGAGCCAGGCCCCTGTCTCATCCTCATCTCTACCTGCGTCGCGAATTTCATGATATGCAGAATGTCCTTACAAGCATATCGACTGCAATCATATTACCGCTCGATGCTAGGTGCTTGTCTGATGTAATGCCACACTTGAAGCCGTCCAATCATGGCCGCCTGCCCTGTACCCTGATGCATGTAAGGCTGCGGCTTGCATGCTGTGCACGATGCGGCCTGCCAGGCGTGTACTCACAGATGTCGTTGCTGTGGCAGGTCGCAACGCGTTCGAGGGCTACGTGCCGTCCGTGCCGAGCGGCGCGAAGCTGGATTACGGCAGCGAGCGCAGCAACGAGCTGGAGGAGACAGGTGCGAGCGGCTGCTGTTTGCCTGCTCAGCACTGGCCTCTGCATGTCCTGCGCACACCGATGCACTGGTTGTCGCCCTGCCCCGAGAGGATCCCAAAAGCGGACGTCAACACGCTCAGTGGCCAGTTCTGATCTCTCATTATAGCCGCCATCTCTATTCCGCCACAATGGGATCTGGCGATCGACGCGAAACTGACGTGATACATCGGCTAACGTCTGCAAAGGCGTGGAGGCCGCCGCGGACGCGGCGTTCGTGCTGGTGGCCGGCGGCTTGGGCGAGCGGCTGGGCTACTCGGGCATCAAGCTGGCGCTGCCGTCCGAGTCCGCCTCCGGCACCTGCTTCCTCCAGGCACGCTGCCGGTGTCCGCCTCCAAATGCTGTGTTCCGACTGCGATTCGGAGGCTCTGGGCGGCTTTGTTCTGTTCCCTCGGCCCATGGCACCTGCTTCCGACGGTCACGCTGGACCGATGTTCCTTTCAATCCGTTGAGGTCCAGGCTGCTGAGCTAGTCCGGGAACATGCATCAAAACATCCGCACGCCAAGCCTCAGCAGACTGTCTATCCCGGCTGTCGACCCTGACTCATGATCCACCCAGGCCTGCATAGCATCGTCAGGACACGATAGTGAGTGTCCACCCTGCTCGTGGTGACCTTCTGGCGACCTCACCGCGACCTGCACCTTGCCTGGCGCTACCAAACCATGGCCGCTCACGATCACATGGGCATGCCCCAGTCTCAGCCCACGTCTTTAGTTCTGGTCCTCAGCAGTGCATCGCTGCGACTCTGCGCAGCTGTACATCGAGAACATCCTGGCGCTGCAAGCCAAGGCGGAGGCGCGCGGCCGGCGGGGGTTGCTCCTGCAGCTGGCCATCATGACCAGCGACGACACGCACGCCCGCACGGAGGCGCTGCTGCGGGCGCACGGCCACTTCGGCGCGGACCCTTCCCAGATCCACCTGCTCAAACAGGAGAAGGTGCGTGTCTCGCCCGCTTGTTTTCATGCACATAGGTGCGGCACCTCTCCCAAATGGCAACATGCCCATACGTTTCACTGGGGTCGTCACAGAGAGCCCTGCGCAGAGTTTGCGCAGACACAGCAACCCTCGGCCGGCTCAGACGTCAGCAGCTGCCCCGCCGATGCCCTGCAGGCTGCTGCTGTGCATGCTGTGCATGGCATCGGAAGCCGTGCGGATGTGTGCAGGTGGCGTGCCTCGCAGACGGTGACGCGCACCTGGCGCTGGAGAAGAACGACCCCTGCGCGGTCCAGACAAAGCCGCACGGTCACGGCGATGTTCATGGCGCGCACTGACTTTTCAATACAAGTGACAGATTTGAGCCAGAGCTGTACAGCATGGAGCGGTGCCTGAAGAACACGCTTGAATGCGTACCGCCGTCTTCTCAGCCCACAATGGCATTCGCATGAAGGCAGGGCACAGTCTGCAGCCAGGGTGAATCCCGTGAGCGAACAGCTGCCTGTGGCAGCTGATGAGTGACGTCCGGCCGCCGTCCGCAGGGCTGCTGCATTCCAGCGGCCTGGCGAAGCGATGGCTCGAGGCCGGCGTGCGGTGGGTGTGCTTCTTCCAGGACACCAACGGGCTCGTCTTCCGCGCCCTGCCCGCAGCCCTAGGCGTGCAGTACACATCGCGTTGCCTGCGTCGATTACTCTGCCTCGAGAAGAGGCGACGTACTCAGGTTACCAACATGTGTCACGCGCTGTGGTCGTCTCAGGCTGGGATCGTCCAGTGAGTGACACAGGTTGATTCGCTGGTGACCACAGTTGTCGTCTGCATTCGTGCATTCTCACGAGGTCAGTGCAAGCTCATGCTGATTCCGGTCGCGATAGTCGTCCCGTCTTACCGCCGATCCCGGAAGTGCGCTGCAGGCGTGAGCGTCGAGAACGACTACGACGTCAACTCGCTGGCCGTGCCGCGGCGGGCAAAGGAGGCCATCGGCGCCATTGCGTTGTTGCATAACGAGGTATGTGTCCGACCACTGGTTTGTTCTTTGCCCTCTTGCGTCGTACTCTGTCCCACAGAAGATGAACGACGACGAAAAGCTGGAACCTGATGATGCGCCGCCAGTCATGCATGAGTGCGCTCAGGTTGTGGTGTTTGAGTTGTGTTTCGCTTTGTGTTAGCCGCAGGCAGAAGAGGACAGCATACGCACGCAAGCACTACGAAGCCACAGACCTGCTCCTCCCGGTCTCAATCGGAATGTTTGAAGCAGGACAGCCTGTGCGGCAGGGTTCAGGGCACAGCATGACGGTGAACGTGGAGTACAACCAGCTCGACCCGCTGCTGCGGGCGACCAGCCACCCGGACGGCGACGTCAATGACGACAGCGGCTTCTCACCGTTCCCAGGTGACAGCTGACATGACATGATACGCCGTGTTGCATCAGCCTCCTGGGTCGTATGCAGACAGATGGATGCCACATCACCTGCTGTTCCCTTCAAGCCGTAGATTGCGCGGCTGGTGGTGGCAATCAATCTGAATGCGGACGCAGCGCCAGCACCCGCTCACTTGCATGCCAACCTGCTGATTGCTGTGTCAGACCCACCCAAGGCATCGACAGCGACATGAAGCGGAGACTCGTCGCAGGCCAGTACAGCAGTCGTGTGCTCATAAGACGCGGGTGCACGGTGCCAATAGCTCATTCGCCGTCTGCAGGGAACATCAACCAGCTGGTGCTGAAGCTGGCGCCGTACGCCGCGCAGCTGGAAAAGACAGGCGGCGTCATCGCGGAGTTTGTTAACCCCAAGTGCGCGTCAAACACAGTGGAGGATGTGTTCAAAAACTGTCTGTGCACACCGCGTCCGATGGACCGGTCGCCTGCCAAGGCGTAGTCGAAGCAGGCCGATGCTTTTGCACAGCCGCTCGCCGAGTTGACTGCAGGCAGGTTGTGCTCGGGTGAAGGCTGATGAAACGTGTCTGCACGTGATGAGGTCACCTGAAAGACACGTATTTTACGCTGCGCTGTTGCAGGCCGCATGGCTCGAGGTGCTGTGTGCTTGATGAAACCCTGATCATTGCGGCGCAGGTATGCGGACGCCGAGCGCATAGCGTTCAAGAGCGCCACGCGGCTGGAATGCATGATGCAGGACTACCCGAAGGAGCTGCCGGCGACGGCGACCGTCGGCTTCACCGTCGTAAACCAGGCGCGCGCTGCGGTCGGTCATGCTGAGTCTGTCACGGGGCTGTGGCAGCATGTCGCTTTGCATCCACCTGGTCTCGACGCGAACCTCTTCTTACATCGCAGTATATGTGGCTTCCGTCGTAGGCTATAGCTGCTATGGCAGACCGCACCTCTATACCCTGTACCCTAGACAGCAGCCAGAGCGTAGTTCTCTGATCCTCAGCTGACTATTTGCTCGGATCCCCGGCAGGTGTGGGCGGCGTACTCGCCGGTCAAGAACTCGCCGGCGGACGCGCGCGCAAAGGTCGCGGGCGGCACGCCCAGCCACAGTGCGACGACGGGCGAGCTCGACATCTACGCCGCCAACTGCAGGCGCGGACGCAGCTGCTGACGCTTCTCTTGCGTCCTTTGAAGTCCATTATCATCACCGGTGCAGCTAAAGTTGATTCCAGCTGCCACAGCTGTAGTCGACCGTCGCACCTCGTCACAGGCTGCCGTTCGATGAGCTATTCATTAGTCGTGCGGCAGGGACCTAGCAGCTGACGTACAATGCTAGAACTTGCAACGACGTTACGAGGCTCCACTGTAATTTCCGGAGAGGCCCGGCTCTAAGACGGCGACATGGGTGCCCAACCTGCTGTCAGCCGCAGCGTGTAAGGCACTGTGCTCCGTTCCAGGATGCTGCAGATGGTGGGCGCGGAGGTTGCGGGTCCTACGCCGGCCGAGTTTAACGGCCTGCACGTCGAGAGGTGGCCGCTGGTCAGCTGGGCCCCGTCATTCGCACAGGCGCGCTCCTCGCCGCGGAATTGGCGGCGCACTCGTGCACGTTCTGCCAAGCAAAGCCAGCCGCTGTCGTGTTGCCTGCAGCCCGAAAGGGCGCGCAACAAGCCCGATGCCATGACAAGCCAAATTGGCCCTTTGGACGCAGCCAGAAGCACGATATAGGGACGAGCTGCATCAAAGCTCCGGCACGTGCCGCCTGACCAACTAGTCGTGCCGTGAAGTCGACCCTGTCCACAATTTCTGAGCCAGAGTCGCCCTGACTGATGCAGACTTTCGGCGACTTGAGGCGCCGCGTGACAGCGGGTAGCGTTTCCATCGGCGCTGATGCCGCCATGGTCGTTCGTGGCGACGTGACCCTGAAGGTAAGCACAAGCGCGACCGGCCCGTGTCGCACCACCAAACTCGCACGCCCCTGAATTGTCAGTGGAAGGTCTTGCTGCGGAAGGCCGCCAGCGGCAAGTTTTGCCTGACGAGGTTTTGTGATGCGCGCGACCCTGCGGCGATCGTCCCTGACTCATCGTGTCCGGCCAATCTGCAGCGAGCCCACCAGGACTTTGTAGCTCCTCATACCCCTGCGTTTGCTGCTGGATGAGCCGTGCCCGCGTGTGCTCCGGTAGGCGGCCACCATTCAACGATGTTGCCCCAGCTTTGCTCCTCAGCCCTGAACCCTGCCGCAGGGTCTGCGGCTGACGGGCGCCCTGGACGCGCACGCGGTGCCCGGAGCAGAGGCCGTGCTGGACGGCGTCACCGTGGACAACGCGGGCTGGATTCTGGGGCCGCTGCCCGACGACGATGGTGAAAATCCCCCCCCCCCCCCCTCCTCCCTGTTGCTTTCGCCCTCTGCCCCCACGCCACCAGATGCGCAAGGAGAGCACAATGATCGAGGCAGCCCCGTGCAAGGTTGCCGATGCCAGAAAGTGCGTCAGCTGTGCGTGCACCCTGTCAGCGCGGACCGGGCCAGATGACCGCTTGGCGTCGTGACGGTAAGCACGACCCACGTGGTTGCCGGTGGCAGTTGCTCCCCAGCCGTCAGCGACACGAAACCCATCGCGGCGTTGGACTGTCTGCACCGGTCAGGATTGGGTAAAGGGGTAACCGGGATGTCACGGCAGGATACCTTGTTCCATACATCCTTACAGTGTCCGAGCAAACAAATTTTCTTGCGGTCATCCGACACCCATGTCTTACTCAACAATGCAGTACAGAGCAGCTCTCCAGCTACCTGTGGCCAGGTCGCCGAGGCTGTCGTCGTGCTTTCGGGCTCCCGCAGGCTGTTGGCAGTCGGGGCTCGCAGCGGCGACACTGATCGTGACCGCTGCTGGGCGCAGGGGCGGCGCCGGAGGAGCAGCGCATCCGGGGCTTCCGGCTGGTGAAGAGGGCGACGGAGACGCTGCGCTTCGACGAGCCGCGGCTGTACTACGTGCAGGCCGGGCGAACCGCGCCTGTGGCTGCCGCACAAAGCTGAGCATCCTAATGCGAGGTGTCGAGCCGGCCGGCCGGGTGTGTGGACGGCAGCCGCCCGCACTGGAACATAGTAGTTCGGTATGGCGCTCAGTGGCGCGTCACCGTCAAGCTGCGCAGCTAGACCAAAGGGCCTGCTGGCTTGCGGGTTCATAGCAGCGTTGGGACCAGGAGCCAGAGTCCTCGGCAGCCCGTGCACTCTGGCAGAAGAGGAATGTGATTGTGGTGCCGTGTTTGATTGGCGCAGCTGAGGTCATTCCTGTCACAAGTGGGACCGGGGGCACATGATCCAGGCATGCAGGCGGACCGCTCAGGAAGTCGGCCTGGATTGGAAGATCAATCGCTTCCCGCCGAGCGTCGCAATGGCAAAGAAGCGACACAGTCCCTCTCAGCCAGCCTGCAGCGCCCAGGGTGGGTGGCTTGGTCCGTCGCAGCGATCGGTTATTGAAGCTGCGCATGGGCAACAGCCCAGTGACATGACAGGCACACTGCACCGGCTTGATTGCGGCCGGCCGCCTTCGCGCCGGAGGTCCGACCCCTCTGCAGGCATTGTAGGTTTGCGTTAGACCTCCACAAATACTTCATATTGGCTTAAGAATGGCTTATCATGGCTCTGCAGCTGGGCCTGTATTGTTGCAGCTCTGGCTTCATTCTGATCCTGTACGCTGCCGCCGTGGCCCTCATTGTGCGCGCGTGGCCGGCTGTACCAGCCGGCGTCACGACCCCAGAGCAGGCAGCGTCCAGCGCCAGCGATGGCGGCAACGCGATTGTCAACGGCGCTATCCTCGTCGCCGCCTGTGGCGGGCCCCTGTTGTTCTCAGTCGTCCTCATGCGTCCGGTGCCAGCGATCTTTGTCCTGGCGTGCCTCGCCGTCGCCTGCGGCCTGAGCGCTGCCGTGTGGAGGTGCTGGTCGTGCCTCGCGGCCGGCCCGGCGGGCAGCGGGGAGCCTCGCCAGCAGTTTGTATCCATGGCGGAAGGCGCCAACCTCAGGTCGCAGGTGATCGCCCGCAGCGGAGTCGCCGCATGTCCCGCGTTCCGCTCCATCGCCTGTAGCTGCAGTTAACTTGTGCCGCCGGCAAGGATGCTTTCATTAAGCCCTGCCCCGCCCAATTGGCTGGCTGGCATTTCTGTCTGCACCGACACTGTGTGACGAGGCGGACCTCGTGTTGATGAACCCTCGCAATGCGCTGCGCGCAGGATGTGGAAGCCGCTGACGGCATGCTGCTGCAGCCCTTCCTGGGAGCATCGAACCGATCGGAGCCGCATGAGGTGATCTATTTGCTTGCCCCAGCTCTTCCTTGAGCCTCGCGGGACTGGCGACGGACAAATGATCGCAGTGCCGCCTCATCCTCTGTAGTGTTGGTCCGACCCGCGTAGATGATAGCATGGTCGTCCGTGCTCGCTGCTGAGCGAGTGTCTACTCATCGGACGCCCTCGGCCCAGTTGTGACGGACGTCGGAAGCCTTGCCGCCGCAACTCGCGGGACACAGTGACAAAGCTGGTCAACCGCAACGAGTCAGCACTGGAAGCGCCTGGGGAGCCTTCAGATGTCACCGCCTATGTGATCGATGATGCCGAGGCGGGTCCGGGATCTGCATTGGCTGTGCTATCACAGGTCAGCAGTGCCTGGAGCCCGAGCCTTTGAGGCGCATGCATTTGCTTGCTGATTTTGCTATCGCAGGTCGCAGCGGATGCACACCACTGCCTCGCTGCAACGGTCTGCACGCCTGCACTTGGATCGCGCTGTTGCAGTCTCTTCACCTCACGGCTGGCTGTTCGCACTGGCCTGACGTCGGATCGTCCGCACGCAGGCGCCCATGAGTGCAAGAACGATGGTTGAGAGCGATGTTGTTGCGGAGACCCGCAACCGTCACATCAGTATCGCTCGGCGTGCGTCTGCTAGACTCTCAAGCTCTGGTCAGGCGACTGAAGTCGGCGAGCCACTCTGCAACTGGCAGCTGATACATGCAGCGGCGGCAGTCGTCGCTCGGAGGAACGAAATGATGAGCAGGGCGCACAAGACTCTCGCCGAGAGCGCGGCTACGAAGACTCCAAGACAATTGGTCCGCGGCCTATGTGGCTGTCGAGCATCGCTGCAGTGTCTACACCCCCGGCCTCCGAGCACCTCGGCCATGTCCCACCGCCGGGGCGGACGGAGACTTGAGGCGGAGAGCTCTCAGGAACGTACTACGCTGTCACCGGTCTCAAAGACCGGCAGCGGAGTGGATACGACTTTGCTGCATGAATGGCAGCACGTGGGTTTCATTGGAGATGATGTAGGTGATGATCGCCACCACGTCACTGCCAATGGGCGCAAGCGCCCGGGGTCCAGCAGAGACGATACCGAAGTCTGCCATGGACACGCATCGTTGGCGCGGTACACATTTGAGTGCTATGTCAGCCTCTTTACCCTAGTCTTGCTAGCCAGATTTGCTAGCCACATTCCGCAGCAACTATCCACAGCGCAACCACCCGCTTGCCGCGCTTCATCGCCATGCTGGCTACAATGGTTCCGAGGGTGCCGGCCGATGCAGCTCGGCGTACTCGGATATCTTTCAGCATGCATCAGCTCGTCCTGCGATGCGTCTGCATCACGCTCGTACTGCACGGGATCGGGCTCGCCGCGACCAAAGTCCTCGGCGCTCGAGGTCCAACCCCAGCGCAAATGGCCATGTTCTACTACTCCTCAGCCTTCGCTCTGATCGCCTACGCCGTTGCCGTCACGCTGATCGTGCGCGTGCGGTCCGGCGCCGTGTCAGCCGACACCTCGTCCTTCCAGCAGCCACCAGCCCACCACAGCGTCCGCTGCAACGCGGTCGCGAACGGCGCCTTCCTCGTTGCGGCCTGCGTTGGGCCCCCCCTGTTCCTGTTCTTCCTCGTCAGCCCGGAGGCGGCGGTCACGGTCACGCTGGCGTGCGTCGCCGTCGTCTGCGTGCTGAGCCTCTGCTGGTCCTGCTGGGCACCCAGCGACAAGCCGCAGTTCCTTTCCTCGTCCGCCGGCCTCACCTCTGACACCCAAGTGCGCGTCTTCCAGCGTCCTTGCTTTACCTACAGGCCTTCAGCACGCTGGCGCTGGAGTCTTCGTGCAGCCAGCAAGACAGCATCGCTCTCTTGCCAGTCACCATTTTGTTGGCTGATCTGCTGGCGGGACCGCTGCAGGATCCGGAGGCGGCGGACGGCAGCCTGCTGCAGCCTGCAGCTCAGCCCCTCATGGCGTGCCCGATGGAGGCACCCCAGGTGATCGCCTGACTAGGCCTGGCCATTCCAATGGGCCAGTCCGCCTCGGCCGCCGTCCCCGTATCCGTTGCTTCTTAAGGCGTCATGCTTCCTGCTATCAGCACGGCGGTTTGCCTGATCGGCTGCGCTGCGTCCATCGCATGCCAGCGCACGCCGGGCGCCGCTTTACGGGCGGCCCGCACAGCATTTACCGGGGTTTCAGCACGGAACCCATCAGCATCCTCTGTGGGGGGTCGCAGGGCATGGAGCCGTTCGACGGCAGCAGGTTGCAGGCGGAGCCTCGGCCCCAGCCCTTGATGCTGGGCCCTCTCATCGCCGGCGACTTCCAGGTGGGGCTGCGCATTCATGATGCGTCCTGCTTCGGGAGCTGGCAGCGCTCCCAGCGCATTAAGCTCGCATGCACCGTTCAGGCCCTCGGCAGATGCAAGCCCACAGCCCTGTCGCAGGCCCGTGACGCAGCGCATCATGAGTTGGCCCCTCGCGGATCATGAGTATATGGTGTTCCATCTGTTCAGCTACACTGGTGGTTGCAGATGCCGCAAACGTGTACTCGTGTCGCGTGCAAGCAAGCAAAGGAGGCCTGACATGGTGAGTTGCGGGTCACAGGCCGCGCTACCGGTGTGAGACCAATTGCAACCAATATGCTTGCGTGTCATCACAGGATGATGAACGAGAGGAGCCGTGCGTGATCGTATTCGTCTGAACGTCAACGACTGGGGCTGTACCTCGCCGATGACAGCATAGGGTCGGCCATGCGGACCCGCTAGTCTGCAGCGCCACGATCAGATGAGATGCAGCTGCAGCACGTGCGGCCTGGCTGCATAAACAGGTGGCATAATGTGACAAGCAGAGGCTGTGCATCCGCCGCCGTCAGTGGCCTTCTGCGAGCTTTTCCACACGCGAAGACAACAGCTCAGATTTCTCGAGTTCATTGAGTGGATGCTCAGCCGGCGCACACGCTGATTTTTTACAGTCGCAGCGTTCATGGCCGTGCATCCTTGGTCCAGATGAACAGCGATCTCAGCGCGTTGGGACGGAAGTCTTCGCCATGCACCGCCGAGTGTGATGCGCACCACGAAGTGAGAAGCATCAGTCCGGATTACCGGGTTTCTACCTCTTCATGCTTTCGTTTTCGTTTAGCAGCGTCAGACGCTGTACACAGAGCGTACGCAGAGCCTTGAGCGGATGGCAGTTGAACCAAATCTTTATTTTGGTTGGCTGCCATCGGGTGGTTTGACACGGGCACTGGACACAGATGAGATACAGCGCGATGAAGGCTTGCAGGTACCCTGATTTATTAGGAACGTCTTTGCAAACTGGCGCCATCACGTCGGACGCTTCGCAACTGGTTTAGTCTGCCGCTGCCGCGCATCTGCCATGCAGTGCCACGCCTCGGTGCGGCAAATGTAATCACACACAATCTGATGGCTTTTTCTGCATGGTTACCGATGCTATGCTTGCGCACTGTGCAATAGTTCAAATCATCCTGACTGCCAGTGGCTCGCCGTAGTGTTCATGAGCCGTAAGCTGGGCTGCTGATGCTGCGTGCTTCCGGGCCACAGGCGTCGGATTCATTATGCCGAAAGCCGCCGCTGCTCGAAGCAAGCTCGTCTGCGGCCACCTTTGCGGAAGCCCTGCGCGGTTGTGTTTTCTCCAGATGACACGCTCGCTCAGCATGCCACCGTAAAGCATGTCGCCCTGGCGCGATACCCCTGGTACGGTTGTCAGTTCACCGTAGCTTTGCACGTCTGCATCCCCGCGGACAGGGAAGGTCCCGCACACGCTGGAGCCGAGCACGCCGCAGTCCGTCTCGTGGCCAGCCCTTCGCCTCCGCCACTTCAGCCGCACCTCCCAATGATTGATCCAAACTCAGGGCTCCCTGTTACAGTCTGCGTCTGCTCGGCCGTGTTCCACTCATGGACGTCAGTGGATCCAGGCGCGCTGGGCGGTGGGCAATGCACTGCCAGGTCTGTGGGTCACCGGTGCGCAACACCGGTGCGCAACAAGCAGGGGCAAGTGGGAGGGCCGGGGTGCCAGCCTGGCCCAGCTGGTATGATAAGGTCGAGGCCGCCCTGGATCTGTGTGGTGCAACTGAATAGTTCCTTGCTTGCTGGTCCCGCGCGGTCGCCGGTGGCGATGGCTTCACGGCAAGCAGCAGGTTGCGGCTGACAGCAGGCCGCTTGCTCGGCCGGCATCACCGCTCAAGCGTGACGCATGGGCGACTCTGCGCAGCGCACACCTGCGCAAACGGTCGTGACCTGTGTGCCGTGTTGCATGGCGCAGGTCTGCTGGTGGACGACGAGTGGGCCGGTGCCTGCTACGCGGCGCAGGTCTGTCCTCTGCGTGGCACGGGCTTCCTGACAATGATGGGCCGTCTGCATGGCCGCTTGGTTGGTGCGTTGCGATGGCGGCAGACAGATGACATTTGACAGATGCGCAGCATGTCGTGATGGCACCCGGGGAGTCCATTCAATTTGGCATTCCTCAAGAACTGCGATTAGCGAGCGGACGCAGCGGCGCTGTGGACTGATCCACGCCCTGCGTGTTTCCATTGCTAGGCCATTCGACCAGCTGCTGGTGATAGGCCGGCCTCACTGAGCGTCGGCTGCGCGACCGGTATATGGTAGCAGACAGGTGCGACATCGATGAGGCCCCTCCCCGGACTCATCTTGTTCCTTGACGCCGTCCCAGCCTTCCTACTGAAGCGCAGCCCTGTTGTTTCGTAGCAGATGGTGTGTATGCTGCTGATCTGCAGGCTCGACAACACCTTGAACCGCTGACATGCTGACCAGCGGTGCTGCGCAGGACATCATGACAGCATGGGCTCTATTTCCAGCTGAGTCCGGACCTGCAGCTGGAGATATCCGACCTGCTCGACTTCGCGGACAGGTGGTCGCGTTGCCTGGTCGACCATCCTGCTTGATGCGAAGGCTGAGCGGCTCCTACCTGCCTGCGCTCAATTTGTCCTGCGTTGGCATACAGCTTTGGGGCTATCACATTGGAAACAGCATGTGGTATCGCACGGCAGACATGATGCTTATGGCTGACGAGCAGGGCCCAACTCAAGTGCGTCAGCCGCAAGTTCCGGCGGTTCTGTGGCGGCCATGCTGATCGCTGGCGCCAGCACATGGAGGTGGTCGTCCCGCTCAAGGGCTGGGAGGCATATGTCAAAGGCGTCTGCCGCTGGCTTGCCAGGCACGCGTTCAAGCTGCAAATTGTGCACCTGCGGTTCGAGGTGCTCGCATCGTGTCGCCCGCGCATGCATGTTGCATTAAGTTTGGACCAGCAATATAGATTAATCGTGACGTCATAGGCATGCGTCACCTGCTGTGGAGGTTCACGATATGGTCTGTCATTGTTTTCGCCTGTGTTATGCCGATGGCCGCCGTTGCACACCCGCCGAAGGCTTCTTACAGTGACACCGCCAGGCGGCCCTTTCGCCGTCGTGTTGGCTTTACCATAGCCCTCATGATGGGCGCTGCACTGACTGCAGAACGCGGATGCGTACGAGCCAGAGCTGTGGAAGCCGAGCTAGCCGCCCCAAGTGATGACCAACGGCCAGCTGCAGGTCTCTCCAGAGCTCAACAAGGAGCTGCGGGCGGCACTTGCGGAGGTGTCCGCCAAGCTGCAGTTCCTGGGCCGTCAGGTCCAACTGCAGGTGAGGAACTGCCGCATCTGACATACTGATTGAGTGGGCCGGTTCGTTCACCAGCTCTGTCGTAAAGTCATGTCCCAGCCAACGCTGACCTGAGCAGGCAAATTCGGACCTCACCCGACAGCCGGTCCCATCTGACCGGCTGAGGTGCGGCATGCTCTGCAAACACAGCCTGCATGGCTGCGCAGAGCTACGCTGTCCACCTGCCTGGCAAGCATCTGTACTGCTCGCGTGGACACACGGTATCCGTTGCTGTGCTTGGGAGTCCATCTGTGGGGACAGTCTGGGCACACCTGGAGTCAAGGTACATGTTCTGCAAGTGACATTGCTGTGACGTACAGTGTGCAAAATGTGCGCTTGCCCCGCTGTAACTTCTGGACTCATGCTGACACCTCATGCAATGTGCTGCACAGTGGGACGTCTGCATCGAACTCGACTTGCCCGGTGCATATGAGGAGGGCAAGTCGAGTTCGAGAGCGGCTGTGAATCTATAGAAGGAGCAGATGCTTCACCTGGGCCATCGACGAGTAGTACAGGTAGGAAGCTTCACGCTTTTTGCTCACATTCGGAAAGCGTGCTCACCCGTCGTCAAGTTTTTCTGAGCCTCCTGCGCTCGCGTTCAGCTAGCAGTAGAGAATCCGCCGGCCTCCATCATGCGAAGCTTCTCGTTTGTGCTGTGAGGCTGCAGCCTTACACGACATGGTGAGCTTGGCGAGTATGATAGTAGATCCGTGTGTGCATGTCTTCACTTCAACAACTAGCCAAGCATGTTCTTTACCGGGCGTCCCGACGAAGCGTATGCAACAGGCGACGTATGTCAGCAAACCATCTCTTCCTCTTCGCATGTTTGCAAAATTGCAGCCATCTAGGATCACCAGCTGCAGCAAACCATGTGTGCCCACGCAAAGTGCAGGAAAAACCTTTGGCACGTCGTGAACCGTGTCAACTGAGGTGCGCAGCGTTTGCAGGTTGCGGACGTTGACAACCCGGTGCAGTGGGACTTCTGCGAGCTGGCTCTGACGAGAAATCTGCATGGCGCGCCGGCGTTCCCGTTGGAGGTCGTGGAGGCGGTCCGGTCGACCATCCGGGAGTGGAGGGAGCACCAATGGCGAAAGAATGCGCGGCTGCTGGACCGACAGGCGTCAATGCAGGCGAGCTATCTGCCCACACCTGCGGGGGCTAATCATGATGTCTCCGTTGCGAGCTCTGCGCAATAGCCCTGTGCAGCCAGACGTCTTTATGCCCGGCATTGATTACATGATATGCCGCTGCAGGCAGGGGCATTGCCGCTGCTGTGCAACGAGCTGAAGGCTGCAGAAGGGCTGCGCAAGCTGATGCTGGAGCTCAAAGGCAGGGCGACGTACGCAGGGCCGCCTGAGTTTGCCGCTCTCAGCAGCCTCGCGCAGTTGGACTGCCTGCAGCTGTGCGGTGTAGACTTGCAGCTGGAAAATGAACAACTCAGTGAAGCGCTGCCGCCGCTCACCCGGCTTACCCAGCTTGCCTTGAGCTTGGGGTACGACCGGAAGGATCTGGCAGAACAGGACGACAGCGACAGCGACAGCGACAGCGAGCTCGAGATGGATTGGCCATAGAGCCACGCCGCATTCCCCTCGGCAGCAGCCGTCTGCGGCCTGACGAACCTGCAAGAGCTCCGCGTGTGTAAGGGGACCAAGAGCGAGTACAGCAAAAGCCGCATGTTCTTTGGGACCCTGCCAGCGGCCTTGTCGCAGCTCACGGCTTTGCGGCACCTCGAGGTGCTAGGCATGAACAACCTCGGATGGGAAGGGCTTGACGACAGCGATGTGTTGTCGCTTGCAGCATTGCCGGCCCTGGAGACAGCAGTGCTGCGGTTGAACACGCTGTCAGACGAGTGCCCGGGCCTGGACAGCGAGCAGGTCATCGTGCTCAGCCGACTTGTCCGCCTGAGCCTCGCGCTCAGGCTGAAGCATCTGCTGACACACGACACGGCTTTGCCAAGCATTCGTGCTGATGCACTGACGGAATTCAGACTCGATGACATCTTGCTAGCGCCAAGTAGCGAGCAGCTCAGCTGGCTACCCGGCCTGCCAAGCTTGCGGTGATTGGTGCTGAAGATGGTGACAACAGCTGCAAGCGAGCTACCGGAGGGCATCATGGCATGCAGCGGTCTGATAGAACTCGTGTTGAACTGGATGCTGCTCAATTGTACTCGAGACCCCCGGCACCGCAACGACGACAAGCCTTTGTGCCGATTGCACAGCCTGCCAGCTGCTGGCCCTAACCTGAGCCGCCTCATTTGCCTCAATCTTGCGGACAACATGTTCAGTAGTATGCCACCAGGTTTGGCAGCTGCTACGGCTCTGGAGTATCTCACACTCGCCAAGCAGGTTCAAAGCGATCACTATCACTTGCGCACAGTATTGTAGGGCCTGAATGTGCTGGACGAGCTGACGCGCCTGCGTAGCTTGAACCTTGTGGGTTTCAAGGCGAATGGTGCTGGCCTCCATCACTTTCAGACTGTACACCCTGACGTGAGCCTCATAATCTAACACTCAGAATGTGTGTCTGCACAGCTGGCATCACACATGCAGATCTAAAGCCAGACGCAAACATGATGAGCAATCGAATGCACTGGCCATCACCTGCTGACCTCACTCCAAACGCAACAACTACAGAGCATCATTCCCAGCGGCGTATGACAATCGCATTGCCGTCATGGTTGACGCCACGTTCTATGCGGCAATCCAGGCCGCGCCGTGAACAGGGCACTGTCAGCGCATCGGCAAGTTCCCAAAGGTCGGCAAACTGCACGACGACTAGGTCGCTGTGAGCCGCGCGAACAATGTGCAAAGAGATGTGCTCGCAGGCTCGGTCATCGAAGTCCTCAACCACAGCCAGGCAGAGTCGGATCTTGACGCTTGCAGCCCCACTCCTGACCACCCATGCCGCAAATTGCGCTGTGACCTGCACATGAACCCATGTCAGCACCGAGTCGATCATCAACGAACAGCAGCGATTGACGACGTCAACAGTGGGCGCAGGCGATTTACTTGAGACGCTGACCAGCTGCACTGTGTCACCCTCGAGCTTGACGTCGTGCATATACCAAGCAGCAGCGCGAGGTGGGAGCGATGGCTGAGCTAAAAAAGGATCGCACAGTGCGTCACCTGCTCGCGATCCGTGCCGGCCCTGTCTGGGTATTCGCTGATCAGCGGCAGCGCCAATTGCGGTGTCTGCAGGGTGACGACACAGGAGGCGGCCATCGGCAACGATGCCGGCAATGTGATCAGCCAGGAACTCAAAAGTATGCTGACGAGCTTTGTCGCAGACGGCGCCTCAGGCTGGCTGGAGGCTGCCTGACGCGCTGCTTGAGCGCGGAGCGCAGACGCGTTGCTGTCTGCGGAAGGGGCCACAGGGGTGGCAGGCGGCGCGATGATGACGAGCTGCGGGAACGAAAGTCGATGTTGTCTTGTGTGGGCGACGTGCAGGTCCCGCAGCGACGTCGGAAGGCCTTCCAGGTGCAGGCTGAGCGGTGTTGAGCGAGCGCCGACAGGAGCGCCGGTGCTGATGCGCAGCTCTTGCAGACCGGTCAGTGCCTCCAGGGCATGGCCCTGCGACAAATCGCAGTGCCGGTCAGACAGCGTTCAGCCGGCGACGGCCTTTTACTGCATCAATAAACACAGTAGCTGTCACTGGGAGGATGACGTGCAATGCGGCGGCAGCGCCGTTGGTACCGGCAGCTGGCAGGTCCGGCTCACCGTGAAGACCGACGCCTCCAGACCGTCCATGTGCAGGACCCGCAGCGAGACCGGCAGGCCGAGCCGCCGTCCAAGATCGGCCGCTCTCTGAGGGTTGCTGCCGCTCAGTTGCAGCTCGCGAAGTCGAGTGAACCGGCTGACGTCCATGCCGTCGAGCCCCGTCTCCGCTCCCACCGTCAGCGCAAAACCCAGGTCGAGGCCTTGCAACTGCACGTAGCAGGTTCAGCTGTGAGGCGCTGCAGTGATCGCCCCGGCTCCTCAGATGTCGGAGCTAAACGCTGGGCAAGGACCGACAGCCTGCAGTGTCGACGCGTGCTTATGCCGCTCGAGTACCGTTGCATCTGCTACAGTCGACGTCTGCGCATGAGCTGAGACGCCATCGATCTGCTGATGGAATGTGGAATGACAACGCAGAATTTCTCTGCCAGGCCACGAGTCAGACATCGGACCGGCGAACAGCAGAAGGCTGCGGCCAACCAGTAGTCCCCACGTAGCGCAGGTGACAATGGAGCGCACCTTGGTCAGGGTACTGACGGAGGCGGAGAGTGACCGCGGCTGGAGCACCATCAAGGACATGTCCAGGACATCTGCAGCCGCACGACGAGGGTGGGCACCGCAACATGCCAAAGCAAACCTCATCACTTGCCGCGCAAGGACGGTCTGCTTTAAACCGACCCCCAGCAAATAGCCTCAAACAAGCAGAGCCACGGCAGCTTCATCAGTTTCAAAGAGTCGGCGCCGGTCCCGTGGTGGCTGCTTGCCACTGACATGTGTGCAGGCAATCTTCTGTCGCAGACGGCCATTCGCCCACCTTTCGGCCTCGGCCTCCACCAGCAGGGGCCCCATATTTCCCCGATGGTGAGTGATCGGACCGCCACCGCTGTCGTTCCGAGCCAATCGCGCTGAGAACTGCTGAGCCATTCCGGCGTAGCCAGATCCACCGGCCACCCGGCCACCATGGCACGCCATGTCCTGCACCGGTCGGGAGTTGCTGCTAAGCTCATGCCACTGCCGCAGGCACGTTGACGTCTGAACATCACCACCGTGATAGCTGGCGAGCAGCATCTTCGGCAGTTCAGATGGCGCTATGACATCACCGCACTCGCAACCCGGTGCCGGAAGGCTGTGCGTCAATGGCAATCGCCTGAGGGTCTGTATAACTGAAGGAGCCCACATAATGCGGCAAAGGCCATCAGCACGGGTCCGGGGGGTAGCAGCCTTCCTTGGCAAAGCATAGGAAGCCCACAGTTTGCTGGCTTCAGCCACAGGCAGTCTTGAGTGGTTTTTCCTGATGGCTGGCCGTAGCTGCGGCACAGCCAGGGAGAAAAGTGTAAGGGAGGAGTGATGACGGGGTCGGCGCGCACTTGCACACGCAGCAGAGCTGACCTCGCGTGGCCACGCTCCGACTGCCGGCGACGAAGGCTGCGAACAGGATGCGCTCCGCGAGCAGCGCAGGCAGCGCGGCAAAGGCGTCTTCGCGTGTATCAGCGGCGTCGCCATTTACGTGCAGCTGACCTGCAAGAGCAACCGCCTGAGCACAAGTTCGTCATGTGAGGCTCTAGATGCTCAGCGACTGCGGTGCTGCGCACCGGTCTCGTGTACCATGGGTGGGTCCGGACCGGCACCCCGCGAGCCGCTCGGGACAAGCGCTCCGAGCGACGCTGTGTCAGGGCGGATGCAGCTTGCTGCGATCCCCATGCAGCCGATGCCAGGACCGCTGCCCGCTGCACGCCGCGCGGCTTTGTGCGAAGGTTACATCGCGCAGTAGGCGCGCGGTGCAAGTAAGCATAGGTCGTGTGTGTGCACGGGAACCCCGTGACTGGAGCGCACCGCTGGATCAAAAGTCAGGTATGCTTTTGGCCACTGCTGTCCTGTCGGTGCAGCATTGTGAGGCAACAATGGTGGGGATCCCACATCGATCCTTCCCCAGTAGCATGAGGCTCAGCATGCGGTCCGCTATGACCATCAACATAGCTGCAGAAATGGAGGATGTCTGGTGCGAACTCCGCCAGGGGCCCCTTCCAGGTCACGTTGCCTCGCACTTTGATCTCGCAGCAGACCGTGAGGTGCTCACCAAACTTCTCTGTGAGCCACGAACGCTTGTCTGACACAGAGTGCCATCCTCTCACCGCAGGGTCGGGTACTGCGCGCAGCAAGGGCTCCTTCTTCCTGCTACACGGGGAGTTGCAGGTGGCCATATTCAACAAGCTCGACCTGGTGGACAGGTGAGCCCTTGTGCCAGGTCTGCTGTGTGCCTAAGCCGAGGCTTGAAGCATCTGCCAGCCTCCTGCAAAGTCGCCGATAACCCCACATGGCCTGCACACCGCATTGGCACTCATTTAGTTCACTTCATCTGTACTTCTTAGTCAAGATGAAGCTTTATCATGAGCCCGTGACGATGTCGACGGCAATGACTGCTACGCAGGGCCCGCATGGCATGCGCTAGCCGGGCGTTTCGACAGTTCTGCGCGTGTCATGCCACCTGCGTACGGCAGCACACGGACTGATTGTGCCAACAAACAGCTCGGATGTGTACGTCAGAGGTGTCAGCCGGCTGCTCGCCTGGCACTCGGTTGCCCTGCAAGCTGTGCGCGTGCGATTTGCGGTGCGCCACCTCATTGCCGCGGACTGTCTCATTCGTGGCACTGTGCCACTGGAGCCTGCACTGCTGTAGGAGTCGATGTCCCGTGTGCCTGCCATCTCATCACGACACAGCACAGCATGACACATGCTGTGTGCTCACGCAATCGACGCTGAGTTCGCCGTGGTTTCACCAAGCGCTCACCTTCTGCGCAACCCTCGCACAGGGCAACCCTGACTCCGAGCTCCAGCTGCCCGCTGCGCACGAGGAGGCACTACGGGAGGCGCTGCTGCAGTACCGGGAGCGCAGGCATTGCACACAGCCGGTGGACCATGAGACTGGTGAGCCGGTGAGCAAACGTTGTGCCAGACGGATCGAATCGAGTGTACGTGGTAGCAGGAATATTGAGATGAGAGGCATGCGCCTGTGACACCACCATCAGCAACTCCTCGTCAAGAACTTTCGTCAAGTCATCACGCGGCCAGCTCAGAGCAGTTGCAGCAGATGATCATCTCCAGTGAGGCATGACATGTCGCTGGCTGTCTGTCTTCGCAAGCTGGGGCTGCACACGCCGTGTTGGTCATGATGGAGGCTCGGCAAGCCCTGTGCATCGTATCTTAAACTGGGTGTTGGCAGACGGTATTATGATTGCTGGCGCCACCGCAAGTCACTTGACCCGAGATGCCGATCCTGCTTCGTTGATGTCAGAGCGGGCTCTGTATGGTCATTCGCAGTTGGTGCAAAACGTGCATGTCCTGGGCCTGCAGCTGCTTGTCACTCATTGTTTCTACCGCTGCGCAGAGCGCGGATGTCACCGACATTGTGAACTGGAGCTTTGACGAGATTGCAAAGACGTGGAACTACGGCCGTGGGCCGGCATTCCCCTCGGAGGACGTGGAGGCAATAAGGTCGCGCATCAGGGAGTGGAAAGCGGCCGCACGGGAAGAAAAAGGGGAAAGGAAGGACCGTGTGGCTGCCCTACAGGTGAGCACTTACCGTGCCATGACAACTGTTGACACCAGGCGCAAGCGTCGACAAAAATGAAAGTATCCATGCCAGCAGTAACCAGGCAGGCTTCGGCACCGGCCGATGCCAGGCCGCATGTGTAGGCATGCTGTTGCATGACGGCTTTCTTGCTTGGTGTATGGGCTGCTGGCAGCAGTGCTGTGCGTGGCGAGATGTGTTCATGGCCCTGTTTTCAGCATGGACCCATCAACGTGCCTGCGTGTGTGCTGAGCGCTGCTCAGCGTCCGCACTCGCAAGGCGCTTCATCGCGTTTGAGGCATTCGTCAAATGTGTTGCCCGCAGGCGGCGGCGTTGCCACGACTGTGCAGCCAGATGAGCCTAGCTGGGAACTTGCGTGGGCTGGTGCTGGAGCTGGCAGGCAAGCCGTTCCACAAAGTGCCGACCAGCTTTGCCGCACTGCGCAGCCTCACGCAGCTGGACAGCCTGCAGCTGCACGGCGTATCCCTTCATACGGAAGGCGAACACCTGACGGCAGCAGTGTCGCCGCTGACCGGACTCACGCGGCTCGAGCTCCGCTTTGAGCCCGATTATGAGGATCCTGACGACACCGATCTTGACGACGAAGACCTCATCGCTAGTGGCTACGAGCCTTGGGGTTACATGGAAGACATGCCAACGTTCCCATGGCGGCATGCGATATGTGGGCTGACCAAGCTGCAGGACCTGCAGGTCAGCCTAGATGCAGAGATGCGGAACTGTATCAACATGTTCAAGGGCGGTCTGTCAGCGGCTCTCTCACAGCTGACAGCTCTGCGCCGCCTGTCAGTGCTCGTCATGGACACATGGGATGAGTATGGCTATGATAACATCAGCGAGCTGCAGCTAGCACTGTTGCCGGCTTTGGGAACGGTGGTATTGCGGGTGCACACCGTTGATAACATGATTCCGGGCCTATGGCAGCCGCAGCAAATCGTCCTCAGCCGGCTGGTCAGCTTGAACCTTGCTCTGCGCGTCGAGCGGATCGAATGCCACAATGAGATGCATTCGCCAGCAATTGTTGCTCCAGCACTTCTGAACAACTCGTGCTGGGACGACATTCTGCTGAAGCCAGATAGCGAGGAGCTCACCTGGCTGCCCAACCTGCCAAACCTGCGGCGGTTGGAACTCATGGACTTGAAGACACGCTCAAGTGAGCTTCCGCGCGGCATAGTGCAGTGCAGTGGGCTGACAGAGCTGGTGATGAACCGGATTTCAGTCAGCTTCAGCAACGACCGTAGATTTCCTCACGATCAACATGAGTACTTGTCGCGCAGCCTGCCGGCTGCAGGCCCTTACCTCAGCAAGCTGCGACGCCTCAGCATGTCAGGCAATGCATTCAGCACTGTACCGCCTATCTTGGCGGCACAGCGTTGGAGCACGTGGACTTGGGTCGTCAGCAGTTGTACGGTGATGAGCATGCGGCAGGTCTGCAGGGCCTGTCTGTGCTCTACGGTTTGCCGCGCTTGCGTGGCTTGAACCTCACGGGCTTTGACGAGTCAGATGCTGGCATCCGCGGGTTCCGTGCTGCTCACCCAAATGTGCACCTCAATTTTTGACTACAGTCAATGTCACATGGCATCTACGCTTTGCTGTAACCACTCAACTTGAACGTACTGCCGACGAGCTGAGCCTTATCCTTACGAAACGATATACCTACAGCTGTGAAGCCATTGGAGATGCTGCACGGCTAATCAGACAAACCGACCACAACCGCGATCGGCTGAACATGCGCCCACTGAACGGAGCGTGGTAGTCATGCAACTGTCCGTCGCCATGATGGATGACCATGCGGATCGGAGGCGTCAAGGCAGCCGGTTGATGACGACCACCTCGCCATGCGCGCCATGCTCCAGGCTGCAACTGAGGCCACGCCTTGCGCATGGCGCCAACAGCGCATGTGCGAGCTCACCAACGTCTCCAAAATCTACTGCGATCGGGAGCTGGTCGTCGCAGTTCTCGTCCACGAAGCTCAGTTCGAACTCCTTGCCGTAGGTTTCAAGATCGTCCCGGTCATAGCTGTGTTGGATCCTGATGCTGGCTGCCCCAGTGTTTGCAACCCATGTTGCAAGGCAAGTTGCGACCTGCGCATGATCGAACAACCGGCTCACGCTGGCTGACAATTTGGCACACGTCAGTATCCAATATGTATGCTGGCTTACAAGATGCGGTGCATCAATGCAGCAACTCTCGTATGCTAACGCTGTCATGCTGAGCCATCCAGCACTGATGGACACAATAGGAGACGGCATGCACAGTCTGCGAACAAGCAAGAGCACAGGATGTCACCAGGTCACGATCCGAGCCGACCCACGCGGAGTGCTCGCGGCTCTCCGGCAGCACCAGAAACGCTGTGTGGATGGTGACGGCACAGGTGCGGCGAGCGGCCATGACGCTGGCAACAGTGTCACGCAACCGTGCACGGCCACGCCGATGAGCTCTGAGGCAGCCGGCGCCGAAGGCTGGCTGGAGACTGCCTGACACTGTGCTGGTGCGTGGGCTGCAGGCGTATCACTGCCGTCTGGGCGGGCTGGAGGGGCCGTGGGCGGAGCGACGATGACGAGCTTTGTGTACCCCCGCGGCTGTTTGGTGGTGACCTGCAGGCGCCTCCAATGACGCCGGAAGATCTGCGAGGTGCAGCCTGAACTCCTCGACGAAGGTGGCGACGGTGATGCGCAGCACTTGCAGCCCGTCCACGCCCTGAAGGAAGCCCCTCTGCACAGCGCAAGCTTGCGATTGACTGCTGACCCATGTGAGGTACAGAGCAGGTGGAGGTTGGCACCGTTGCCCGGCAACGGCAAATGTCCATTCAGCCACAGCTGCAGCCGGCCACATGGCGGGATGACAACGCATTGGGCGGCCCAAAGGCGGCGGATATGCCGAGGACTCGGCAAACGTGGCCAGCAATTGGTAGGATGGGAGAAATGCCAGGATTTGGAGTGTCACCATAGGGCCTGCAGACCTCATGTCATCCATGTACAAGGCCCGCAGCGAGCGCGGCAAACCGAGCCCCCAGCCGAGCTCGGACGCTCTGGCAGGGTCGTGACCGGTGAGCTGCAGCTCCGTGAGCCCCGTGAACCGGCTGACATCCAGTCCACTGAGCCCCGTCCGCGCTCCCAGCACCAGCATGTAGCCGAGGTTCAGGCCGTGCAACTGCCAAGGCAGGGTCACCTCACAGTCAGGCTTTGAAGTGCGTGGAACTCATCATGGCCACGAGGTAGGCTGTTATGCCAATAAAGCTTGCTAATCATAGGTCATGCAGATCTTCGATCATGATGCTGCGACCATGACTAGCCAGTTGCAGTCACGTCAAGGCCGTTACATGCAGTGCGACAGCCATTTGTAGGTGGGCTATGCCGTGACACCAGTAAACGCAGCAGCCAGGAAGAGACCCACTTAGACACGGCCTTCATAGCGTGGCAGTGCGCACCTTGACCAATGTACTGTTTGACGCAGACAGTGACTGCTGCTGTAGAACCAGCGCGAACATGGTGATGACTCCTGCAGCAGGGGCACACCGCTGATGGCTAAACAGCATGAGCTTGCGACTACGGTTCGCACCAAAGCACCAATCACACAGCAAAGCTTGGTCATGGCGAACTATTCTTTGCCTGTTCTTTCCAATAGCCTGCACTCTCCAGGAAACACGACACCAGGACCAAATCAGCCCGCCTTGGCTTGATGAAATCAAATCGACACTGTAGGCAGCTGGGCACCATTGAAAGGCCGCCGCACACCTCTCATCGATAACCAATCAGGGCTCCTCGGCTCATCGGTGATGCGGATCGAGCGGACGGCCACTGCTGCCGAGTACAGCCAGTCATACTGTGGTTTGCTGAGCAGTGCCGGCACCAACAGATCCACCGGCCACTGGGCAACGGCTGCCCGCCACGTCCTGCACCACAACACGCGACTTGCCACTGAGGAAACTGCCCTGGTCACGTTTCTGCTGGCAGCTCCAGAAGACCATGGGGAAGGCGACGGCTGGGTGATGTCACGGATAGCACATCCACGAAAAGGACATGATACACTGCAAAACCATCCCAGTGCCTGATGGTCGTGCAGAGGTGCGAGCAACGGACGAGGGCAGCTCATCATCGACCCGCGCAGCCTGTGCTACCGGCCCTGGAAACTGCAGGGCCTTGGCTAAGGAACAACGGACAAGGCAGCGACCTCAGATCAAAGCACTTGCACAGTTCAGCTTGGTGGCTTGCCTAGTAGTGGCGCAGCATAGAAAGGCCATGCACTGCGCACCTGCACACACGAGAGAGCTGCTCTCGCGTTGCCATGCTTCGACCGCCGGCACGGAAGACGGCATACAGGATGTGCTCCGCCGACGGTGAAGGCAGCGCGGCGAAGGCGTCCTGCTTCATATGGCCAGCCACGCCACTTCCACCCGCACGACCTGCTCAGCTCAAGCGACACGCTGAGCTGCGCGACTTCCTTCATTTACTTTTCGTGAATAGCAGGCTGTGATGGCGCACCTGCCTTGTCGGTCATGGGGAGGGGACCTGATCAACCCCCCCCGGCCGCCCGGGCAGGCACCCTTATCATGTCGCGTCAAGGCGGCGTGTCGTCTTTGCTGGATTGAGCCACAGCCACAGCCAGCGCCAGCTTCCTGCCCGCTGAAGCCTCCGGCACACCGCACAGCTGATTGTGAAGAAGCTCAATGTGCGACAGAGTGTGCGGTGTGTGCAGGCGACAAGCCCGAGTGTGTGCACGGGGACCCCCGTGACGGGTAGCTCAAATCTCCAACCTGCCGGCCATGTCTTGTCGTTGCCAGATCGCGAAGCAGCAATCGTGCGAAAATTCGGACCCTTCCTTGCCACGCAGCATTAGGCATCGCCTGCCGCCCGCAGTGACCATCGACGGCGCTCAGCTGCATTGGTCAGTAAAGCTGGTGCGGAAGGTCCGCCACCCCCTCGCCCTTGCGGGATCACGTTGCCTCCGCTACAGATCGCAGCAGACGATGAGGAGCTCACCAATCTTCTCTGTGACGCAACAACTGCTTGTCTGCCATAGGATCCGATCATCGACAGGCCAAGGTCAGACACTGGGCTCAGCATGGGCTCCTTCTTCCGGCTGCATGCGGAGCTGCAGGCCAACATCTTCGACATGCTCGACTTCGCAGACAGGTCAAAGCCGTTCCTGGATCTGTGTATTGCTCACACGAGCGACTCATGTTCCGGTCTGTTACATGCTGATGTTCCTCATGCAGTCTGCATGCCCAGCCCCTCCCGCGGCCGTCTGATCAATACACGGCAACGATTGCTGCTTTGGGCATCGGAACCAGCGTTTAAACATAGCACGGCGACGCTGACGATCAGCTGGATGCATAGGGCTCGGCTGGCGTCCGTCGATCGCGCCTTCCGCCGTTTCTGTGACAGGCACGCCAATCGCATGCGCCGGCACACGGAGCTGGTCGTCCCGTTCAGCGGCTGGGAAGCGTACGTGCAAGGCATCAGCCGCTGGCTCGCCTGGCACGCCAACGCGCTGCTCGCCGTGCACGTGCGAATCGTGGTGCGTCGCAGTGACTCGCTGGGCGCACCACGATTCACTTTCACTGCCTGCTGCATCTACACCAAACTGCAGATCACTCAGCGTGGATGTCCTGCATGCGCCCCTGACTATCATGGAGCATCAGCACATGATGCCTCAGTCTGTTCGCCCGGCTCTCGCACTGCTCCCTGCATGCGCCGCCCTGGCACCCCAAAATTACTGCCGCGATCAGTGCACACACTGTATGCTGAAGTCTGAGACAAATGCACAGTGTTCTGCTGTGAACCCACAACGCCACTGCAATCGCAGAGTCCGGACGTGTACGTACCTGAGCTGAGGCGCATCCCTGCATCTTCCTTTTCAAGTGATGACGACGGCGAGATGCACACGGAGGCAAGCTTGGCGGCCGAAGTGGAGTGGGAGGAGCAGTCGGGACAACTGGACCAGCTCGCAGCACTGCAGGTGAGCAGCCGCAATGCAGGGTTGAGCGGTTGAGGACTAGGGGCTGCCCATCAGCTCGTCTTGACACTACACCGCTCCGAGATGTTGCCTGTTAGCAAGGTCAGCGTCGGACACCGCAGGACGGTGATGCGTGCTGTATGGCTGTCTTTTCCAGAGCGGGGATATCGCGCCGTACGCCTGTATGGTCGCAATTGTTGATGGTGCTTTTGGTACTCGGTGCAGCTGCGCTGCCTGCGTCTCAGCAAATGCCTTGCCAAATGGTGCATGCCAACATAAGCGTCTTTCCAAGTCTTTCGTGTTCCAAGTCTGCCTACCTGCCCATCACCATCACACCCCGACCTTAACCTCGACCTGACCGTCAACTCTGCCCCTTATGCTGGTGCGTAATCAAGCTGACATCGATGCTGATCCGGTTGCGCAGGCGGAGGCGTTCCCACGGCTGTGCAGCCAGCTGAGCCTGGCAGCCGGACTGCGCGTGCTCGTGATCAGTCTGGAAGCAGGGCCGCGTCTGCAGTGCCCGCCAGGCTCGACAACCTCAGCCGCCTCACGCAGCTGACAGCCTGCAGCTGCGCGACGTAGAGCTCCACAGGGACCCCGACCACCTCGCTGCGGCGCTGTCGCCGCTGACCCGGCTGACGCGGCTCGATCTGCGGTTCGACTGGGATCATTGGGATGCCATAGGGGACGGTCAACCAGCGTTTCCCCTGGACAGAAGCGGTGTGCCGGCTGACCAGCCTGCAGGAGCTGCGCGTGACCTCGGTCGCGGACTTCGAGCACAGCTGCACGAGCATGTTCATGGGCGCGCTGCCGGCGGCCATGTCGCGGCTCACGGCCCTGCGCCGGTTGGAGGTGCTCGGCATGCGGGAGTGGGACGCGCGTGACGACAGCGATCACCTGCAGCTGGCGGCGCTGCCGGCTCTGGAGACGGCGGCACTGCGGCTGCGCACGCTGTGCAACGGGTACCCGAGCCTGTGCAGCCGGCGGGACGTTGTCCTGAGCCGGCTGGTCAGCCTCAGCCTCGGCCTGCGAGTGGACATCGACTATGGAGGTTCATATACAGACACGCACTGCCGAACATCGTAGCTCCCGCGCTGACGGAGCTCGTCCTGGATGACATCAAATTGGCGCCAGAAAGCAAGCAGCTCTAGTGACCAGCTCGAGTCCGAGCAGTCCGACTGCATCGACACACGTTTGGTTAACTACCTGCCGGCTGGACCTTATCTCAGCCGACTGGTCCGTCTAGGCTTACCCTACAATTCATTCGACCGTGTGCCGCCTTGCTTGGCGGCTGCCACAGCCCTGCAGCACTTGGACATGACCAGGCAGCTGTTGCGAGCAGGCCGCCGTGCACGTCTGCAGGGCCTGCACGTCCTTGATAGGCTGCCTTTCTTGCGTGAAGTGATCATGCGTGGCTTCAGTGACAGTGGGTCCGCCATTCGTCGGTTCCGGGCAACCAACCCAAATATCAACATCAGCATCTAGCTATGATGGATGGGAATATTTCGCGTTGCACTGCACTGTTGTGCCAGCGCTTGCGTGCCTTCCGGTCAGGAGCATGTAAATCAAGCGCGTGTCATGAACCTCAGCAAACCCCAGATCTCGTAGCATCATCGCAGGCGACGCATGACAATGGCAGGCCCATCTGCATCCGCACTCTGCTCCAGGCGGCAGTTGAGGCCCAGCCGCGAGCAGGGCGCTGCCAGTGTTCCAACGAGACACTCCAAGTCCTCCCACTGCACGAGGTCAGGGTCGTCATCATCCTCATCAACTGCGCTACTCAAGGCAACCCGTTCGCCGAAGTCTTCTGAGCACTCCGCACTGGGACTGAGCTGGATCTTGACGCTGGGCGCTCCGGTCCTGACCACCCATGCCGCCAGGCAAGCCGCGACGTCGTTTGAGACTTCATCAGCACTTCTGTCGGTTCTCGGTTCAGCGCAAGCAACGTCACCGCCGAACTCGACCTGCGGAATACGTGCGAAACGTACGTCAGGCACGGGAAAAAAGGTCAGCAGGCCTTGCAAGCAAAGTCGCCGTGCATGAGGTGGGCGTCATCCAAGAGGGCATCCTGATACCATACGCGGAGCTTCACGCTGAGCCGCACAGCACTCAGTGACACAGCAGGCGACGGCCAAGATGGAGTATTCGCATGCGCATGGGGACATCACCCGCTCAGGATCCGGGCCGACCCGCGCCGGGTGCTCGCCGCACTGCGTGAGCGTCAGGAGCGCCACGTGCAGCGTGACGGCGCAGGATGCAGCGAGCGGCAGCGACGCAGGCAACACCACCGCGCCGCAGTCCAGGCCCAGGCTGACGAGCTCCGGGGCGAACGGCGGGGCGGGCGGGCCGGCTGCGCACGAGGCTGGAGACGTGGCGAGCGGAGGGACGATGACGAGCTTCGGGAACGTGTATGGGGCCTTGCAGCCGTGGTGGACCCTCAGGCGCCGCAGCGAAGGCGGGAGGCCGTCGGGGTGCACCTGGAACCCCACGACGTCATCGCCGGTGCTGATGCGCAGCTCCTGCAGCCCCGTCAGGAACGAGAAGTCACCGCCCTGCGCGGCACAAACCTGCGGTGTGGGTGTCATCACCACCGGTGCCGGGAGGTTTCGTTTGGGCGACGAAAATCAGCGATGACGTGCCGGGCGCCAGTATCTAAACAGCAACAGCAATTGTCAACAGGAGCAGCAGTCGGCGTTGAGAGTGGTCTCAGCTTATGTGACCGCACATGCGGACCAGCGGCAGAGGTAGGTCAAGGCAAGGAGGGAATTTAGGATTCACCATGAAGCATGCAGCCTCCAGACCGTCCACGTGCAGGACTCGCAGCGAGGAGGGCAGGCCGAGCCACCATCCGAGCTCGCGCGCCCGTCCGGGGTTGAAATGACGGATCTGCAGCTTCTGCAGGCGGGTGAAGCGGCTGACGTCCAGCGCGTCGAAGGTCGTCTGCGTTCCCAGCGCCAGCACGAAGCCGAGGTCGAGGCCGTGCAGCTGTGCCATGGCATAAAACATGTCACAACTGGGCTCCGCGCGAGAGGGATCAAAAAAATGGCTCAGATCCCATAATGCTCAGGGCTCTCATGCAAATCGTGTCAGGTCACAGGGCTCTGTTTGAGCACCAAAGTGCTGACATCAAGGTCTCGGCTGCCAAAGCATCCGGACATGGCCTGCAAAGTGGACAAGCAACGTGCTGCAGGAAATGTATGGGCTCTGGCTGGCCGCAGGCCCGTGGCGACTCGGGGGTGGCCGGGCCAGCAAAAGGCAAGCCGTGGATGCTCTACACAGAGCGTGGCAGCGCACACCTTCAGCAGAGACCCGGATGATCCGGGCAGCGACCGCGGTTCAATTACCATGCCGGACGTCGGCGTGACAGCTGCGGGAAACACAGCAAAGCTGGCTGAAGGAGGTGACGCCACTAACTGACATTTTGCCAGGTAGGACTGCTTTGCACAGGCTTTGCATTCTGTCTTTGAGCCTGTTATAGCATGGCTGGTGCTGTCAATCGGCCATAGGGCTTATATGCAATCGCTCCGATCAAACAGCCACACACGGAGTCGACAATTGGCTACCGCAGCCGACCACCACGCACCCTTTGTCTTGTCCGTTTCTGGGCACCGTAGGTCAGCCGCAATGGTGATCGAGCGAAATGGCACCGCTGCCGTGTCCAGAAACTTGTACTGGGACACGCCGAGCCACGACGGTGCCGCCAGATCCACCGGCCACCGCGCGACGGCTGCTCGCCATGTCCTGCACCGTGACATTCCGCGATCTACTGTGCCCAATGTCGGTTGCTGCGTTCCTGGTGGCTGACGTCGGCGTTGAAGCAGTCATGCGAAATGAGGAAGGATGTGACCTCAGTGCCATGAACTGCCGGCGCCGAGGGTCTCTTTGCTTCTGCGGCATGCAACAGGAAGCCGGCATGTCACAGAGCGCGCAATGTGACCGACCGCTGCAGCAGGCTCTTCAGCTAGCAGCCTGGCACGAGCAAGAAGCACGCAGCGGGCACCCATGCAGGCCCACCTCACAGAAGCCTGGACACTCACCTGGGTGGCTGGCCTGCATGGTGGCAAAGCAACGAGAGATGCCGTCGCAGTTCAGCGCACTTGCATACGCCGCAGAGCTGCGCTCTCGTGGCCATGCTGCGGCCACCCGCGAGGAAAGCCTTGTACAGGATGCGCTCCGCGAGCTGGGTCGGTAACACGGCAAAGGCGTCCTCGTGAGCACTGGTAGCACCGTCACTGCCGCCGGGAGCGCCTGTTCCAACAGCAACGCAGTGAGCAGCTGCGCAAGAGGTGGTGCCGAACTCCAAAACGGTCAGCCAATGCGATGATCCGCACCTTCCTCGGTCGTCATGAATGGGGGCTGACCCGCGCGCCGCGGGCCGTTCGGACGGGCTCTCCGACCTGGCAGGCGCGGCGTGCGCCTTATTCACGGACCCTTCACAGCCGGTGCAAGCTCCAGCATAAGCGGCCTCCTGTGAAGGTGGACGGGTGTGCGTGAAGATGCAATGGGGCAGGAAAGCAACCGGTGGAAGCAGACACTAGATCCTGTCCGTGCATGGGGATCACGTGGTGGCATGCAGCGCTGGGCTTTGTTTGAATCGTGCCAGCAATTGTGCTTGATGTAACAAGTCAACAGCGACCGTTGTCCTCCCCAACTGGTCTCGGCTACGCAGTGCAGAGGCTGGCAGGCCCGTCACTTAGATCGCCTTGCTGAGCGTTTGAGTAAGCGAGCGGGGCAGGTGCGAGTCATCCTTGCTTTCCTGGCTCCCCGCACCCCTCCCCCTGCCGTAGGCCGATGAATGCGGTCTGGTCCGTGAAAAGACTTCCGCGCTCAGCAGACATGGCTGATTGGCACAGGATCCGGGCAGCATGGTGCCGGTCTCTGCGAGCAGGATGTGCCTCTTCTTCCGGCTGCACTCGGATCTGCAAGTAGCCGTGTTTGACACGCTCGACTTCGCGGACAGGCGAGCACCGTACTCAAAGCCGCTGCGTATCCAGTTGCTGGCACAGCATCGCGCTCCTGGCGCTCACAGTTGCTGCTCGCGCTATCGGCCGCTGTCTGTCATGCCACCCTTCGCAACCGTGTCAATGGAAGGAAGGCACGGGAGGCAATCTCATGAATATTCCTATCCTAGCAATGCTCTCTGTGACGCTATGCGTAGGGCTCGTCTGGCGTGCGTGAACCGGGCGTTCCGCCAATTCTGCGCTCATCACGCCGCCCGCATGCGGTGCCGCACGGAGGTGGTCGTGCCGGTCGAGAGCTGGGACACATATGTCATCGGTGCCAGCCGCTGGCTCGCCTGGCACGCAATCGCTCTGCGGACGGCGCAAGTCCGGTTTCAGGTGCGCCGCACTGCGCTTTCCTGCGTGCAGCATGCCGCTGTGTGCAAAGCGGTGTGTGAATTGTACATATCGATGCTGTGGTAGCCGCCATACCTGCAGCGGAGCTCTTGGCTACTGCTGCGCTCCCGCGCCCGCCTGCGTTGCTGCCGTTCGCATCTGTCTGCGCTGTCACCAGACCTTGCGATGTGTCCAAAGCGCGGCCAGGCGAGTACATGTGCTATGGTCATACATCAATCATTTCGACCCAAAGTGGTGGCATGATGGCCCACCTCTTGGCGCACACCGTCTCACAGGGGGAGGTTCCGATCGAGCCACAATTCCCGGCTCCGATGTTCAAGGAGTTACTGTCGAAGATGCTGGCGCCCGCGATGACGGACATGAAGGAGCGCATTCGACAGGTGGACGTACACAGGACAGTGCAGGTGAGCAGGAGCTGTGCTTGATGACTCATGGCTATCACATGTTCTGCGGGCCTATGATCCTCTTTGAATGCACGGAAAATTTCTGCTGCACATCCAGGGCGGGCATTAGGCTGCAGCCAAACAGTACAGATAGCTCCGTTCAGCATGTCAGCCCCCATCGTGCTACATGAGAGAGCTTGATGAGTCGGACACAGTACAGACACACTGTGCTATGTACGCTGCGACACAAGCGGCAATGTCAGAACGCCAGCATTGCTGATGCACACAGCATGACAGTGATGCCATGATGCGGTGGCACTTCTGGGCCAGAATTGCGCTAGCTTGGTGCTGATCGCTGGCAGCCATGATAATCGATGGTTCCAACCGTGCCGCTTGACGAGCCTTGTGTCTGTCCAGATCCCGGATCTGGACCAGATTCTGACATGGGCCTTTGAAGACACCCCGTTGCCAAGGGACGAGTATGACCCGGAGCTGGCACGCGTGTGGGATGGTCTGGGCACCGTCAGGCTCTGCATGAAGAAGTGGCAGGACGACACGTGGCAGTATCAACTGCGAAGGCTGGACCGACTGGCTGCCAACCAGGCGCGCTATCACCCTCATCAGTAGGTCACATACGCCAGCAGTGCATGATTCTGTCGAGGCCCCTTGCACAAGCGACCTGCCCTCAGGGGTCCGAAGTTTGCGCACCTGCCGTGGCTTGCTGCGGTTGCTTGGGCATGACTCGCACCCAGCAC
>CAXIVC010000165.1:5000-7500 GCA_964035585.1 Polytrichum formosum | reverse complement strand
GCTGGGGTTGGGGCCCCCTCGCGTCGGCCCGACAAAGGGGCGGGAGCGCCTCGGTTTATCTCTGGGGCTAGCCCTACTCAGAAGGCCTACATTCCGTCGTCCGCCATCCTTTGCATTCGACGGTTTTCGTTTGCCGGACTAGCCCCACGCAACCCCGATACGCTTTCCGATTCCCTCGCAATCTCGACCCGAATGTTCTCCTCGCACCGGAATCACGAGGGTGCCGCGGCCGGGCCACGAAGGCCCATCAGGCAGCCCCTCCCCTCCCGGCGCTAAGATCGATCCTGGTTCTGCAGCGGGCAGGGTCGGTCGGCAGAGCCGCCTCCCCTTGTAGAAGCCTCTGGGACTCCGTGCAGGGCCCCTCCCCCATCGTCAAACATCCTTTTGTCTCTCTGCTCACAGTTGGGGCCAGGTAGACGTTTTCCCTTTTCCCGATTCCCTCGCAATTTCGACCAGAATGTTCTCCTCGCACCGGAATCACGAGGGTGCCGCGGCCGGGCCACGAAGGCCCATCAGGCAGCCCCTCCCCTCCCGGCGCTAAGATCGATCCTGGTCCCCGAAAGCCACACGAGGCCAATCGCACCAGGTCGTGCCATCTCGGGGGCTGGGTTTCTACTTCAAAGGCCTACATTCCGTCGTCCGCCATCCTTTGCATTCGACGGTTTTCGTTTGCCGAAACCCTTGCCCCACTCGACTTTCCCACCCGATGCGCCCCCTACGCTTCGATCCAAATCTTCACCCTTCACTCGCGGAAAATAAGGCTAACCACGGCCGGGCCACGAAGGCCCATCAGGCAGCTCACCCCTCTCCCACAAGCTTCAGGATCAATTCGTTTCTCGCGCTGGCTTGTGGCGAGTCGCACGACCCCTGCCGCTCCAACCGACTCCCCACGTATAAGCCTCTGGGACTCCGCGCAGGGCCCCTCCCCCACCGTCAAGTCAGCTTTTGTCTCTCTGCTCAAGTTTGGGGCCAGGTAGACGTTTTCCCCTTAGCCGCTGGGGCCTCCCCGCGCTGCTCCGCCACTCCTCCCCGCGCTGCTCCGTCACTCCTCCCCCTCCCTCCTCCCGTATAAAAAATGAATAAAGTAAAATCTATATATAGTTTTTATTTAGTTAAATTAATATAAAATTGATATAAATAACCCCTCTGCCACCTGTCCCGCCCCCACCTGTCCCGACCGCGCCCCCGCCAGTCCCAGTCGCTACGGCGCCCCCGCCAGTCCCGACTAGCGCCCCGCTAGTCCCGGTCGCGACGGCGCCCCCGCCAGTCCCGATTAGCGCCCGCTAGTCCCGGTCGCGACGGCGCCCCCGCCAGTCCCGATTAGCGCCCGCTAGTCCCAGTCGCCACGGCGCCCCGCCAGTCCCGACTAGCGCCCGCTAGTCCCAGTCCCAGTCACTTCTGCTACAATTCTGCTAGTGCCCGCCGCGGTTCCCTCACTCCACCTGCTAGTCCCGACTAAAAATAGGTCTCCAATACAAATAGAACCCAACACTGATACAAATATTAATCCCCAACCTTGGTATTAGGGTGGGTTCAGTTTTCGTCTATTTATGCCCGGTTTAAAATAGGCATATATTTTCATCTATTTACGAGCCGACTAAAAATGGGGGTTGGATACAAATGGAATTCAACACACTTGGGTATGAATCCCAAACCTTGGTATTGGGTGGGTTCGGTTGTCATTCATTAAGGAGCAAACACACATGGGTGTGGGATACAAAATGGAATTCAACACACTAAGGTATTGGGTATTGGGTATTGGGTGGGTTCGGTTCTCATTCATTTAGGAGCAAACACATGGGTCTCGGATACAAAATGGAATTCAACACACTAAGGTATTGGGTATTCATCTATTTACGAGCCGACTAAAAATGGGGGTTGGATGCAAATGGAATTCAACACACTTGGGTATGAATCCCAAACCTTGGTATTGGGTGGGTTCGGTTGTCATTCATTAAGGAGCAAACACACATGGGTGTGGGATACAAATGGAAATTCGACACACTTGGGTGTTAATCCCAAACCTTGGTACTAGGGTGGATTCGCTTCTGATGTATTTGGGAGCAAACACATGGGTGTGGGATACAAAATGGAATTCAACACACTAAGGGGTTTAATCCGGAACCTTGGTAATTGGTGGATTCGATTTTCATATATGTACGACCCGATTAAAAATAGGTATCAAACTTTGTCTATTTGCGGTTTTCATCCACGCATGACCGGATTTAGAAAATGGTGTGGATCTAGATATATTTAGGGCCAGATTAATAATAGGCGTCGGATACAAATGGAACCCGACACACCTAGGTTTTGATCCGGTCGATTAATTGGGTGGATTGGGTCACATCTATTTATGGCCGGATTAAAAAAGAGGTCTGGATTTAGATTTATTTAGGGCCCAACTGAAAATAGGCATACTAAACACGAATGCATTTAGACACACCTAGGTATAAATGCGGTCGATTGGTCGGGTGGATTCGATTATGATCTATTTACGACA
>CAXIVC010000163.1:0-36932 GCA_964035585.1 Polytrichum formosum | reverse complement strand
AGTTGTTTGTGCTGCTGCGACGTGTTGGCGCTGAGTGCAGCCTGCATCTGATGCTTGTTCTGTGCTGCACGCCACTGCAGGCGAGCAAGCTCCAGTTGTATAGGCGTCATACGCTTTGATGTCTGCTGCTGCTGCTGCTGCTGCTGCTTCTGCTGCTGCTGTGAGCTTTCGAGCAAGGCTTTCGCCAGAGGACTTTGTTGTTCTGTCATGATGTTGTTCATTACAATTTGCACTGATATGTTGTGATGCTTCACCGTGGAGTGCTCTGTTAGTGCCTGTCAATTTGCAGCTCTCAATGTTGTAACGGCAAAGATCTGTGTCTCGCGTCATCTTGCAGAGCGATTGAGAAAGGTATGCAGAGCTAGTCATGGTGCTAGGCACTAGGATGCAGGCGATGCCGCGAGAGGCGAGCTGCGGAGCTCTGCGGGTGACACCGTGTGAACTGATCTTTGAGGATGTGCAGCCTGGCGTGATGTTCGAGGCTACTGTCACGATCAAGAATGCTAGCACAGCAAGGTACTGCATCGATGATGACTTTCCTTGCGGTCAGTGTCTTATGAGGTGTAAATGATCGCGCACTGAGACTTCGGCTGATAAGGTCAACGTGCATGCTGCAGCAGAGTGGTGTATATACAGAACACTTGCACGCAGTGACGACGCTAATCATTGCATAGAAGTTTCGTAATCTTGCAAGTCTCCAGTCTGCATAACATCAGAAGGTCTCGTGCTTATGAACTTGCACTATATTGTCTTGTTCCTGTGCCATTCTTTTGTTACACGTGTGCAGTGTGCGACGAGTGCGGATTCTGCCGCCTAGCACAGAAGCTTACAGCCTAGAGTATGAACCTGCAGCAGGCATTGCTCCAGGCCTCTCCTGCAGAGCTACTGTGTCATTCAGCATCCCTGAAAGCGCTGCAGCGGGTGATGCCAATGCACTCATGGAATACAGAGATGTCATCACAATTGTCAGTGGTGATGATCGAGTGGACATTCCACTCAAAGCGAGGCCCCCTTGCGCTGATCTAAGGGTGCAGGAATTCGTGAACTTTGGCGCTGTCGCTGACACGCAGAGGGCTGAGATGCCTCTGACTATCAGCAACCTTGGCAGCAGGTATGTTTCACTTATAAGGCGATGTGTAAGTCTGCTTATCTGAGCCCCATACATATGAAGGCTCTACTGCTAAGGTCCTTGTGTAGTATAAGCACCATCCGCGGATGATAGAACATGCACGCCTTGCTTGTGAGTCAGAGTCGGACAACGGTGTATACAGTGACGAACAAACTCCGCATCGCGTGTGAGACACACCTGAATACATGCTCTATGTTGTAGAGGGAAGACAATCTTTGCTGAGCAGCATATATAGCCGTTACACCTCTGTAGCTTGCCTTGAAGTTGCATAAACCAGTGTCTAACGCTGAGTCGAACCACGCACTACATGTCACACGCATGCAAATGATGTATCGCATGCGAATGTTACCTCTGCGACGTATGTGTTGTTCACAGAGCGGGGAAGTTCAAGATCAGCTATGACAGCAACATCCCACTGACAATCACCCCTCGAGAGGGCACACTTGCGGCGGGTCGCAAAATCTCGTACACAAACGATGACGACTCAGTCTCTGAGTACTCACAGAATGACAACAACAACGCGAATAACGGCGTCAGACAAACACAAGCTATCATGGATGGCGCAACGCCTCAGGGTGTAACGTCTGGTGCAGTCACGTCTAATGCAGTAACGGGCAATGCTGTGAACAGTAATGCTAGTCTGAATGGAGTTGCGATAGAGACAGATGATCAACTGTCATCAACAAGGGTGCTCAGTGTGGAATTTGATGCTGAAAAGTGGCCTGTTGATACACCTTTCAGGTGCGCATGAATCGTAAGATACATGTCACGATGTTCCTAACACCGCATAGCACTCTGATGTGTGATCCTTCAGCGAATAAGCACGATGTACAGCGTTAGCACATCTCGAAGCACACGTGAGCTTTTGCGCTGTGCTATAATGTCTCATGTTCCGCCTTAACCCATTGCCACGTGCATATACTCGTAGGAATGTCACCTGGTGGTCTGCTAGATACGTGCTCGCTTTTGCGATACTGTACAGATCCGTACGCTAAATGCCTCATGGTATACGTCACTCTTTGCGCGTTGTGCAATGCTTGTACGGCGGTGTGTGCCTGCGAACGCACGTGTTCAGTCACGTTCACATTTCAAGGAGGTTTGAGCATTGCGTTGTATACACGCTCATACACCAGTGTATGTGCGTCTGAACTTGACACGTGTCCATTCGCGCTCCTGTAGTGTTGCGTGCGCGCGGTATTGTGTTGTATATGATGCTTGCGCCGTGCTTGTGATTGTGCAGGTGTCTAGCCACACTGACGTGTGAAGGAGGTTTGAACATAGACGCCTCAGGCAACAGCACAGCAAAGTTCAGCAGAACAATTGACATCAGTGCGCATGTCATCAAACCTAAACTGATGCTACTCGGAGGCGATTCTGGACCCCTACGAGAACTCGACTTCCGCGCTCTCTACTACGGTACGTGATTGAGGATACTTTCATACATCACGTGTGATAACATGACTGCATATATGCACACGCTTCTTACTCATGACCACGTGTGTGAGCCGTGTAGGACTGTCTGTGTGCGTCTAGCTGCATGTGCATGCGTGTAGCACGGCTATGCGGTGTATACGTGCGCTCATAGTGTCTGATTAGTAGTGTTCGCACGTGAATGCGTGAGCATGAATGTATGACACGTGGGCGGACCTGGACAGATTGTTATGCACGAGTGCCTCGTAAAAACGTGCACGCATGCTTGCCTGTATGTGTACAGCTACACGTGTGTGTCCAGGTGCTTCTACGTGTACATAACTGTATGTATGCACGTAATTGCATATACGCTTCTGTGTGTGTCTATAAACACAGGTGCAGCAAGGAGTCTGCAAGTAGTGCTGTGCAATCATGGTCCAAGTGAAGCAACCTACAGTGCTGGTGTCCTTAACCCTGGTGATGGAGACTCACTCTCTGGCAACAATGATGGACTAACTGAGGTACTTGGCGTGTGTACTCTATATATTAGGTGATGCAATCTACAGGATTTGATGTAGGTTATACAGTGTGAGAGGCATACATCAGGCCACGAGAAGAGGAAATTTTCGCTGCACACTGCTTATGCATGTGTAGCTACACGATCCAGTCTATTGTGGTACAGGTGCTCAATGGCAAGTCACATTCCATCGTGTACATGCATGCCATGCGCTGTTGTTGCAGAGCTACAACAAATGCACTCGTGTAGTGTGTACACACTCTATATATGATATGCGCATATGACCCGTTCTTCGCAACATAACAAATCCGGAACGGCAGTACCACATCTCATGACATGACCATATGCTATTGTGTGTGATTGCTACAGAGTAAGAGCACATCTACGCTCTCTACAGTGACCACAGCACTGACAGGCAAGAATGGGGGTTCAAAAGATGATCCTAGCGTGCCAACGCCCCCTTTTACAGTCACTCCTGCTGATGGCTGCATTCCTGCTAATGGTATGGTTAACAATCATCCGACATGGTTCAAGCAATAGTGATTCGACGGTTTATCCGCGATCATTTCTTTGGTCGAATAATTGCTTGAGTGGCCGATGCAGACTGAGATACGCCTCGTCATAGCGTGTTTCAGAGGTACCCAACACTTTCCTGTCAGCAAGGGTGATTTTGTATGTCGGTACAGCAACTGTTGCACTTGGGTGCCGCTTCTTCACGCCATGTGCACAGGAGCCCCTACTCATGATTATAACTCAGCATCAACAAACAGTGACAGTAAGCAGTACTCATCTTTTCTCGTTCTACTTGTCTTGTGTCATACATCTCTCTGCCTGTTGTGTGCAGGCCGGCAAGTGCTAACAGTGCAGTTCAGCCCCTCTCGTCCTGACCCAGCAAGGGGGTTCAAAAATAATAATGTTGTCACTGGTGCTGCTACAGACAGTTCCACGATAGGAAATCGCGACCAGACACTCGGTGATAACGGTAAGTTGTTGAACCGGAACTCATGCACATGCGCCACACGATCAAGTACAATGACATAGCAAGCATGAACGAAAATGATAATGTGTCCACTGGTGCTAGTACATAAATTTTCACGATAGGGAACCGAGGCCAAACCTCGGCGACAACGGTAAGCGTTATGATCACCGCATGCGATCAGTTTATTGTCAAAAAACACCTTACGCAATGTACGTTTAGTTGTCAGAAAGTCTCCATCAAGACTTCGAGATTGAGGTTGCGGTAATCACGGCAGGGTCTTGAGTCGAGCTCACGTAACATTCGTTCACAACGGCTCCCGTAGCATCATCGTGTGTAAGCTGTCGTGTAACGTCTCTCTCATTTGTTTACGTGTTATTGATCGTTGTCCTGCACGTCATTACGGCTCGCGAGCAATCAGTCATTATTTTGCGATTTGTGTATGGGGGTCTTGTGCTGTAACAGATACGTTTGGGGGGTCTACAACAGCAGCTGGCTTAGCATTGTCAGATCTGAGGGGCCAGCTTGTGATAGAGAATGTTGAGCTGAAAGATGATTCTCTTGGCGTGGCGATGAAAGGCTTTGCATGCAAACCTGCTCTGACACTCAATCACAGTGTACTGAGGTGGGTTTTTGAGAACGTGATCTGTATACATTGTGCAGCTGCCTCGTTGAGACCCGCGAATATATCTATGCACGTTGTCCATTGTATACACTGTGAAGCTGCTCAGTGACATTCGCGCATGTCAGTACACGTTTGTACGCCTGTTGGCTGATTCGTCTGTTGACAGTACTTGAGCTGAGACAAGTGCTTCGTTGCATGAGGGTGTACATGTACAGTGCATCGTGTGCACACGGAAACATGCGACTTGCTGACTAAGCTGTCACATGTAACGTCATCGTTATGCTGAACTTTGGCACACAGGTTCGGCGACTGCTTGAGTGGTGATCGGCGAGACATCCTGGTCACTGCAAAGAACAAGGGCTCACTGAATCTCAAATTCAACATGAAGATGCCGGCTAACTTTAGATGCACTCCTAGCTCAGGTATACCAAAACAAGCATCTGGTCTCAATAATCTTCTTTGAATGAGAGTTCTGTATGGCGTGTACTCGAGGGTAGATTGCATGCGATTCTCGAAAGATGTGACAGGTTTCTTCACGACTGGTGCGCGCAGAATGCGCATATTCAGCTGTGTCCGACCGTGTGTGTGGCAAGCGCATGCGACGTGTATCTGAATCTAGACACAGCATAGAGCAATGCTGTTCAGTTGAGGTATATCTTTTTTAATCATGATTGTGCCCGCCCGGATATTCGTGACGCTCTTTCATTGGAACTGTTCACTCGTGAGGGGCGCGTTGTGCCAGGCATGATCCAGAGTGAATATGACTTCACTTTGAGCTGCCTTCTTTCTCTTCATCAGATGAATTAATCATTGTTTTAATTATTTTTTCTGATTACGCAGGGTGCATTGAGCCCGGCATGGAGCAGCAGATTGTGATGACCTTCATGCCACGCCAGCTGGGAGCATTCAAAGGTGCGCACATGCACGATATAAGATAGACCATGCAGTCAATCATTTCTTAAGCGTTACTCAGACGATAAATGTCCATGTAGGTCGCTACGAGTAGCGAAACAATCCACGTGAGACGTGTGATGAAACCATGTACAATGCGCTGAAGTGCCGTTTGCCGACCGCTACCCCTGCTACTCGTACCGGCCCAAGTTTCTGTTATCTGGCTTTCTCTGACCGTAATATGAGTCCTTGGCGTGTGCGCCTTATTAAACAAAGTTGCAGTACTTTATACGCTAGTCTGATACAGCAACGCGACCCAGGAAGAAGAAGTTGTAATCATGAACTTCCTCGCTCATATTTGCATATGCCTGCTTGTCAAGCGTGTGTCATGATGCCGTTGATGCTATGAAATTGCTTCTCTTGTCTCGTCAAGTATGGATGTAGCTGGGCATACGAGTTCACGCCTTCAAACTGTGTCGATATGTATACATGTATTGCAGGTCTAGCCACGATGATACTGGAGCACGGACTGATAACCCGTGAGATTCGAGTCATTGGCACATGCTGCAGCAAAGCTGATCTTCCTCAAGCCATCAATGCTACAGGTGAAGAAACTTATTGATTATAATTAGAAATCATTGAGAAATTATCAATAATTGATCAATAATTATCATCATTTAGTTTCATTATTTTATGTATCTTGTATGCTTTTATATTACTAACATTCTTTCATGACAATGATAGTCAGAGGCAATGTGTGCAACTGTGCGTGAGCAACTGGTCATGACAAGATAACACCGGCAAAGCTGGTTAACGAATGAATCAAATGGATGTCTCACGAGTCAGCGCCGAAAATGGCCATGAGTCACTGAGAATGACGCTTCTGTCGTGCAGCAGGACACCTTAATTTCCTCACCTCCTTGAAGCAAGGCACGTGTTTTGTGTACGTATCTGCATGGCTCGAGCGATGGACATTCTTCCTGCTGGCATTCACATACGAACGCTGTCCATGTTGATGTTACATTTCATTAGCTGCGTGTTTCTGTATGAGCTTTATGCACAGGTGTGCCTGAGACAGACGAGACAGAAAATCACGATGATGACGCAGATGTCAACGGCAGCAGCAGCGTTGTAGACGCCACTGGCGGAAAAACAAAGAATGGCGAGAAGTTCAAATTTGTGAAGAGCCTGCCCGCCAGTGAGCTACGAGCATCTGCACAGCAGAAAAGTGCTCATCCGTGGACGGTAAGGAAAAATGAGCACATCACGAAATTACCTCTTGGTGTCAGATACTGATTCGTTTGCGACGGTGTGCTGATAAAGAACTCTCAGTAAGAGTGCTGCAAATCATTATTTGCGATGAATCTGCAATTGCAAGCCAGCCTTTGAAAGTCACTGATGTGTGACGCAATGATCGCCATCGTTGAGCAGGTACAGAAAAATGCTCAATACGATGCTCAGTCATCATGACGCTCCCACCCTCAATTTGTTTGACCTGTAGCTAGATGCATGCTGTCATTGAGGCCAAATTCTTATGATGAGGTGAATATGATGAGCACGTTATCTTGTACGCTTGGTATCGTTCGTTTCATGTTTGTATTTGTTATCATTCGTCTTTGTTTTGTTACAGAGGCCAAAGCCCTATGATGAAGTAGACATGATGAGCACCAATAGCTTATCTTGAACGCCTGAAATTCTGCTTTATATTTCCATTTGTTATCATAAATCAAAGATTCAATTATCGCAGAGGCGAAAGCCATATGATGAAGTGAATATGATGAGCACCAACAGCTAATCCATCCGCCTAAGATTCTTGTTCAATGTTTATTGTTATCATGGATCAATGATGATTATTGTTATTGCAATATTTCTTGTTATATCATACTTTTCATGTTGTCACAGAGGCCAAAACCCTATGATGAAGTGGATATGATGAGCACTAACAGCTGGGATGAGATTGAATTGGAGCAGCTGCAGCACACTAGCAAGAGCATCGACACCTACACTGTTGGCAAGCTCACATGCAGCAAACAGGTACTGAGCACAACAAGATACTATCGTTCAATGCATTCATGTGCTCTTGAGCATCGACGGCTTCATCTTAGAGGAGCTCACATGCAGCACGAGTTGTGTGGTACTTAACAGTTCACGGGCTTGTAGACATTCGTAGTGTAAGCAACCCCGCACGCTGGCAGGAATTACATGCCACCGTCATGGAACATCTTATATCAGCACGCGTACTGTAACTACCTGCACCTCGACTGTCCCGATGTCACAAATACCGCCTAATTGATCTATACGAATAAAATACAACTGCTCTGTCGATCTTTGTCAACATTTACTTCATGCAGGAGCTTGCGAAGCGTGAAGCACACAGGCATGAGTACAGCGTGTTCCTGACACAAGCAAGGGAACAGCGAGCTGCAAAGAAAGCCAAACTGCACCCCAACAAGACGGGTACAGACATTTGCAATCATAACTGCAACACACGCAAGGAATCTCCATCGTAATGGTTGCGATTGACAGCTCCTGAAGTAGAGAGCAACGCAGGGTTTGAGCATCTCGTGCTGTTGAACAGTTTACTTGATGTGTGTGAAGAGCATTCGCTATGACGAGTAGAATCATATTAATATTTTGCATGCAATTTTGCGATTATACTAAAATATTGCATGCTACTTTCTTTCACTAGGTCCTGACGCACAGAGCAATGCAGGGTTTGAGCGTGGCCTAGAAGGCTTTGCCCCTGAATTAGACCTGCCACCTGAGCTATTGACTGACCCTCTCTTTCTACACTCACCAAACAAGGTACTCTACGTGATGTCTGGTCTTCTACACATCAAACGAACACTCGCTTGTGCGCTTTGTTCAACGAGGTGCAACAAGGCTTGGCGCCTGTTATCACGGCGTGTAACACACCGTCTCACGAGGACACTCTTGAACGCTTTTGCACCCTCACCCAAAGTGCTGTGCTGACATGTCTGCATTCACTGCACTAAATGTTCCTGTTTTGCGTAACAGGTGTACGATAGCAGCAAGTCAAAGCGTGGAGGGTCATCCTCTGCAGTAGCGCTAAAGTACCCCTCACAACCTGCCACACAGAGTGATGTGCGTGACTGCAGCGTACAGATTGCTCCTGGTGACCTGTCCAAGGTATATGCACTGTACTTAATTGTGATTCAAAACAGTGAAGCTGACATTGACTCTTTGCTAAAATTTTTACTTCATGTGCTGCATGCAATCTTCATGCTTTTGATCATATCCTATGGGGTATCATTTGATTGTGACTCGGCCCTATTGGGCTATGCTGGAGGGAGAAGTTCCTTGCGTGTGCATGCTTGTATGTGAAGCGATCCTGCGCGTGAGTGGGCATGTGTTGAACGAACACATTGCTGCACATGACGTCCACACCGCAAGCGCGTGAGTTAAGCTGCGTGTGTCCACGGGCTGCTCGTGCGTATGCATCATCAAATTTGTCGTCTCCTCTGAGTGTGTGTATAGCGATTCCTCTCTGCGGTACACAACGGTATTGATGGACCAAAGCGCCTTGACAGTGCTGAACGTGATAGCGAAAAGAGTTGTTGTAATACCTAATATTGTTCGTTATTTTTTGCTATGCAGGTTGTGCTACACCATCGGACTTTAGAGATAGGGAAAGTGACAGCGGGGTCATGCATGACACGCCCACTGCATGTAACCAACAACCTTCCACATGCTGTGAGGTTTGAGCTGCTACCTGGCATTACGCGAGAGCTAGGTACGCACCTTGCAATGCACACACTTTATAGTGCTCGTAGATTCCATGTGTGGCACATAGCTAACACAAGAATCTTTGCGCACGCAGTGAGGGTAGACCTACTGCCCAACGTCATATGCGAGCTAGGCACATTGCTGATAATGACCGACGTTGCGTATGAGACCGCACCAATGCGTAGCGGTTGAGTGATAGTATTCGTGGTGCGCAATTGACATAATTTTCTTACAGGCTTGTGCGGGGCACTAACAAGCACAGGCTACATGGTGCAGATTCTGACCGTCGTTAATATTTCTAAAGCGGTGTCTGATGTCGTATCTCTTTGGCACGTGTCGTCTGGTAATACATTTGCACAGGTGACCTATCAAACACGGACCCGCTGGTGCAGATAATTCCTACTGGAAGTGTGGCCTGCATTGATGTTGCTCTACAGTGCAAAAGTGGTATCAGCGAGGAGATGCCCTTCAAACGCACAATCGCCTACACTCTCAATGGCCAGACAGGTATGCATGCTGATATTCATGCACAGCTTTGATGGTTATACGAAAGGATCACCACACAAGGCTGTGAAACGTCCCTTGGAATGTACTCATGGGCACGCTCGCTACGAAGACGGACACGGGACAACATTGACAAACTGCAAACAGAGCGAGAAATGCACAAGAGTTATCGCAGCTCACTCGATGATTGTTGTTCTGCAATGTTCATGCTTAAGGCTGTGTGGCGAGCAGGTCGGATCTCCTGCAGGAGGATCAACGAATGTGATTGTTGAGCAATATTTCGTTCATTACTGATGTTAAGCACTGATGTTCGTGTTGTCAGCAATCTCTGGACGTGGGATGCGAATCGTCCACAGTAATCTTAAGTCATTTGCTCATGATGAGTGTTCGTCTCTGCGGTTTACTTTTGTGGATTCATCTATCCTTGCTTGAATCTTATTAGGTGGCGGGTGCAAATTGACTATAGTGGCCACGATGACCCCTGTGCAGTTGAGTCTGAGTGCAACGCAGCTGGCGTTACGCTTTCCAGAAGATTCTGAAGCGTTAGAGTTGCGCACGCCTCTGGCGCTCACGAATCATGGCACTGCACCCTGCAGCTACAACTGGAAGTGCAAAGGTAAGAATATTTCTGCTGTAAATTCTTGCGTCACTCAATATTTTTCACTCATGCTAATGTCATGATTCGCTAACAGGCTTTTGGCTTGCATAAGACAAGCTTTATGGCATGCGTGAGACACACATAATCATGGTATTGCATTCTGTATGTCTGGGTGGACCTCTGGTTGATTGTTTCAGTGCTTGTGCATTGTACGCGACCTGCAGCATAAAGGTGTGAGCTTGACTATTCTTTTGTGCCTCTGGCACAACTCTCACGATCACATTGCTATCCCACCTGTTTCTGATGCACTTCTGAATCCGTAGTCTAATTGTATATGGATCATATGCTAATGATATTTTAATTTTAATTTTTTTTGAGCAGCGCTGGCGTACAGAATAGAGCCTGACAGTGGCACAGTTGCAGTGAATCACACCTCCCATGTGGACATTATTTGGCGACCAACGGGGGCGTTGAAGACAGGCTCAGGGCATTCCAAACACAAGGACAAAAACAAGGAAAACAAAGATAAAGGCGGTGACAAAGACAAGGATGCGCTGCCTCAGCCAAAAGAGAAGGAGTCTACTGAGGTACACACACATATATATATACATGTCACAGTTTATAAAACAACCGGCATTGGATTACAGCCAATTGTATAAAGGATGCACACTGTCGCGTAATGAAAAAATTGGTGCACCACATCTCGTGTTGCGTCTGCGCAGATCATGGAATGTGCATTTTTTATTCGTTTGCATTCATTGCCATTACTTGTGGCAACGCTGAGTTACCGGACACTCTGGTGAGCACATCGTCATGTGTTTTTGTTGATAGGTTCCATAGTAAACTCTCCCGACCTTGTGTGAGCGGCGGCATAAGCGACTTCTCGTGCTAATATTGCTAGATGCACAATTGCAGGAATAGTCTTGCCATCATAGGATAATTTTAACTTCTGTCCCAAGCAGTACTCAAAAATGTTGGCTGCTTTTGACTTTCTCTTCGTTTGACGTATTGGCTGATTTTGACTTTCTTTTTGTTTGATGCATTGTTATGTCATTTTTTGTCTGTAACAGGATCTTCTGACCTTGTGCGTGAGCGGCGGGGCAGATACTACAGTGCGCTGCCTAGGCAGAATTGATGAAGCTAAATGCGTTTTCCAGGTAACATCACGCAATAGTAACATCACGCAATAGCCGAAGCTTGTATGGCCATTGTCGATCTATTGAATATTCAAAGTCAAGGAGTTGTGCTTTATGTGATGATCACATGTTGCCGTCATCATGATGCGCCAGCTGAATGTTGACCTGTCTGTCTCTTGCAGTCACCGTGCTGATCGGGATTATTGAGTGGTTCTGTAATGCTACATGTTGCAATCAGGTTGGCGATAGAGTACCCATGCTCTGAACACACTGATCGGATTTGTACAGCAGTTTCGTTGCGTTCTGCTGCTATGACATGGTGTCGTCAGATTGTGACGCAGCTAGTCATGCGTTCCATGCTTGCGAACTATTGTGGCTTGGCTCTTGTGTCACGACTGTAGCTCTTTGCTGTGCAGGGCCTTGTTGGAGGCAGTCGCAACTTTCAATACTGTTGCTAGTCTAAATACGGCACGCACGGCATTTATGTTCTGCAATGTGATCACAGGCACCACCAGTGCTACTTATTGCTAACGCGAACACCAATGTTTAATGCGACACATGCAGCTCAGCATCTGACCACTTGTGTTCCCCCTTCTATTCCTCACTGTACTATAATATCTGTGTCACAGGCGCCGCCAGTAATCATCAACCCGAATGCAACAGCCAATCTGAATGCAACACATGGAGCTCAGGGACTGAACAACACGCTGAGTCAACAGGGCAGCTTGTCCACTGCGGGGGGTGCTCTTGGTCACACTCTTGCTGCTGCTGCAAAAGAGAGGTAAACAATAAATTATATAATTATATGTATATATATATATATATATATATATATCATAACGATAATAATAATAATTATTATTATACTGCTGGCGGTGCTCTTGTTCACACTCTTGCTGCTGCTGCTAAAGAAAGGTACGCATCAATATCTGTCTCATTCTTTTTTCATCAAATGCTCTCTGTAGAATGACAACCATGACCTAGTGAACGAGCGATGCAAGCGAGTCAACAGTGTCTACAAGAAATCACCTTCTCGCACCTGAAGATGGTACATCGCATATAAATGGCGTTACTGTAAACATCGGAGTATGACGATACCACACTACCATGTATAATGACGCCCCAAAGCACGTTCTGATGGGTTTGACACGGACCAACCACCCTCGACACTCCTTTACAGTAAGTATTCAGCGTCGCTGTATTACGACACCCTAGCACAAATCTGTCAGCAACAACACTCGACACCTGCCGATATACACCGATGTTCATGGTACTTTGATATGACTTGATCATTTGTGCTAGAACGCACGTGGCACCATGCCTCTGGAATGCTCTTTGTCATTCTCCGAAGTATCATGTGCAGTGACATTCGCCTACATGTGCGTTGGTACCTGACCGAAACTCCTCGCGCTGTCATATGAGTTCGTCGATCATTCCTGCATTGTATATCTAGGCTTGATGATGGGCAACGGTGCGTCTATTCTATCTCTGAGGACATGCTTGATTTATACATTGTTTGACTATGATTTCATCACGAACCTGACCGGTTTGTAACTCTATGTGCTCTTTTCCTTGCATACAATGGGCAAATCCCAGTACATGCTCGGTTCACTCATGGTGTTCACCTGTGACGTGCAACAGAATCCTCATGCCTTTTGTTGCTGTGTGGCGTTGCTTTCTTGCCTATACTGCTTTAATCATTGCAGTGAGCAAACCTCAGCACATGCTCTGTTCACCTGTGACATGGGGACAATCTGCTGTGGCATCCCCAGTGTGAAGGTCGTGCGGCTCACAAACCTGTCAAAAACAGCCAGTGCTTTTGCATTTGAGGCTGTGCATGATCTGCTCGACTCCTGTGGGGTCACACTGCACCCTCTCTCTGGCCGCATTGACGCTAAGGTACTACTAAGTATACTTTGAAGAATCATTCGTCTCACACTTCGCGTGAGATATGCTGCTCTCCTGTCTGAACATGTGGCACATGCAATGGTGCCCTGTCACGACTTAGCACGATGCAGCGTTAACACTTATACGAGATGATGTGCTTGATCATCATGTGTACTGTTGCTGTTATTCACTACGTCACCAGTGCACCACTTCAATGCAATGGACTGTGTGCCGATCTTGCAAACCTCGTAGGCGCTTAGTATCACAGACGTCAGTGTAGCAACATAGCTCTGTCGTCTAATCTCGCAAATACCATTATCAGTGCAACACATAGGACATTCTGATGGGTGTAGATACTGTGTCAGTCACGTGGATGCGTGCTCGTCGTTGTTGCGTGCGTGACGCGTTATTCAGCGCAGCATGCAGCCAATGATCGCACGTAATCAACGTGTTGAGGTGTATGTCGTGCACTTTCTTTGGGCCTTGCATCAGTTGACGAACTGAACTTGATTGTAATCACATACATCTCTGATGGACAGGAGAGTGTGGAGATCAGTGTGACGATGTGCTGCTTGACGCCTCAGTCTTTCAGTGATGGGATTCCTATAGCAGCAGCAATACGTGGCGGGCGGCCAGCAAAAATGCAATTGATTGGTGAAGCTATTCTGCCTGAAGTCTCCATCCACGTACCTCACGCCAACAATGCGAAGTAAGTAAGAGAAAATTAAATTTATACAACACTAACATATGGGATGATATGCAATTAATCGGTGAAGCTGTCCTTCCTGCCAAGGTCTCTGTTCACGTGCCTCACGCTAACAATGCCAAGTGAGTACAGCACTTTTCAAGAGAAAACACCTGATACGATACTAACATGTGGGATACGATGATTGCTCAATTGATGAAGCGTCCAATCTCAAGTGTTGGTTCCTGTCTACCACGCTGAACAACGCCAAGTGCGGGTGTCATGCCATAGATCATTACACTGGCAGCAACATAGGAACCGACATGCAAATCGTGCGTGTCAACAATGCGCTACACAGCGTGCCCAAAAATACTGTCTACATAGAGTGAGATAGAGTGAGACATTCATTGCCGGGACGCTCACGTCTCGCTGCCAGACTGCAACGTCTACCTTTGGCTCTGTATCGATGATGTTTTGCAATTATTTCTTGAAATAATTCGGCGCTACAGGGAGGCTGCATTTGGCGATGTCGTTCTGGGCACGTGCGATGCTGTGGACATTGCTGTCACAAACACTGGCACTGTGCCTGCTAGTCTATTCATTGACCTCACTGACCATCCAGGTGAACGATAAGTGATAATGTCATAGTAATTATTTAGTACATGATCTTCGAATACAGAAATTCCTGGTGTGTTATGATGGACTGCGCGTCTCTTGACATACTAGACACAGTAGTTCCTCCTGCAAAGCAATGCCCGCTCTTCACGGAACAGCAGCGGCTAGCAATCATGAAAATGCTTCCAAACCTCCGTGATTAAAAAACACGCATTTGAAAATTCTAGATGATGCGAGGCTGTATACGCGTTCCAACCGCGCCACTTCGCACTCATAAGATTTCATGTGCTTACAGTGATCCTATCGCATTACTGTTCTTCTGTGTCACCAGAGTTCAGCGTGAAGCAGCAGCAAGGTGCAAACCAGAATAACAACAGCAACAGCGACACAGCACAGGAGAATACCGCAACAGCAGGCGATACAGCCAATAACGCTGCCTTAGGGAATGCTAAACACCCTTCTGGTCACGGCACCCAACAACCGGTAAGCAGCCCTTATGTGAGCTTCTCCTTATTTATGATTATATTGAGCTTTCTTCGTGTGATTATAGGCTCTGTGTACAGCTTGTCTGCGATGCGTATGTGCATACCATGCAGAATCAGATTACGTGACACCTGTGTCACGTGCACAGGTGTCACGTGCAGCTGTTGCGCGTGCCTGTCAATTACATGAGTGGCGTGATCACGCGAACTTTTTTTTGACGTGTAGGTTTGATTTGAAGATATCTGTGAGCGGAGATTAAATCCGAGAGTTCGGGCAGTTAGGCGCGGCTAATTCGATTACCCGCTCTAAACTCGAGGTCTTCATTGCGTTCTGTTTGTTTGTATCCACCTGGTTGTTTTTTTGGCATGTGCAGCCTGGTAGCGCTGGTGGGAAGGTTGGAGCAAAGCGATTCTCTCTGTCACTCGAAGGTGAGCGACTGACTGTCTGAACCTATTGTGCACACATTCTACGTCAACGAAGAATTAGTATATCATGACAAAGCTGAAGCTCATCACGCGCGCGGGGCCATCAAATTAAACTGATACGCTCCAATTTGAGGTTATGCAACACTGGTGATCCTGTCTGGATGTGCGCATTCAAGCAAGGTATGTATCGACGCACTACCGTCAACATGTTTGCCTGATTCGCCGTGCCCAAGAATTTGTTTGATATCCTGTGCTGTTCGAACAGGCATCACGAGTGGGGGTGCCAACCTTCCCTTGGGGGGTCTCAATCAGGCTCAGCACTTCAGCTCCTACATTGAACAGGTACAAAGATTAATAGTGATAGGTACTGCTAATTTTCAATGATTCTGATTGCTGGCACTCTACATGGTGCTAGTGCGATAGCACAACTACGAGAAAACTGAATCTTCACCTGGGTGCATGACGGAATCACAAAACTACATGATGCCAGATAGGTTCCATTTTGCGTCTGCGCGATAGTGTCTCACCCTTACACATGTTGTTTTGTGCTCATGTTATTCCAGGTACATGATGTGAGCGAGACGAACCGTTTGCACACAGCGCAGACCCCCAGTGGTCATGGCACACACTCAGCAGGGGGGGCTATACACACGCACCGCCGCTCAAGCAGAACGAGCACTGTCAGTGGGCACAGCACTGCGAGACACAGGTAAACATTTTCATCATGTCACCCAAGCATGCCGCTCATCATGTGTAGGGATGGCCTTGTTGCGCCATGACCGCACGCAACGATTTGTGACGTATCGAATTTATAGTGAGGGTGTCTTGCCCATGCATGTGCATACCGTTCCTATCTATTCCTCATATGTGAAACGTCAACCCTGCAGGGAGATATGTTGCTGTAGCTGATGCTCTACATGAAATAACTTGCACGAAATTCTCCGTGTTCTGTATGCAACCGTTTGTTGTATCTTTTTCATGTAGTGCTGGGCACGGGACAGTGACACACAGCAGCCATTCCAGCCTAGGAAATAATCCCCTTGCCAATCAGGCGCCACACATTCCTATACGGAAATGGCGTCTGAGCATCGGACCGGGCTGTGAATTAATCTTTGCTCTGCTCTATGAGCCAACGCATGCACACAAGAGGCACCTGTCTCTGCCCTTTACACTGGAGGGACTGCTGATACAGCAGACTGGGGCCACTGTAGGCAATGCTGCTACTGCAAATGCAATCACTGCATCAACAGGTCAGCACACTTACGTCGCAAATACACATGTCCCTATGACTACTCCATGCTAATGTTGTCGTAGCTAGTTGCAAAGATCAGTGGTTCGCGTTGGTGCGCAAATTATTCCTCTATCTCCTGCAAGCATCAAAGTTCTTTGTGGGTCTTGACTCGCTGTTAACTCAGTATGCTTGCAATTCTGTCTAACTCTCGCTTGTCTACTTGTCTACTTGTTCTTCACGCTCACTCACATTTGTTTTTCTCTTTGCAACATTATTTGCGTGCAGACAACATGCTACAGCAGGAAGCTCAGAGTAGCGTTCTGGAGCTGCAGAAATCTTTGAATTTAAAGATTTCAGGGCATGGCATTACACCAACGCTTGTGCTCAGCAGTCCTTCTATTGACTTTGGAGAACGTGTAGTCAATCGAGATGCAACTGCTGCAAGCTACAGGTACAGCTTATATACCAACAGATATATATTGCATTCTGGATCATCACTCTCTTGTCATCATATTCGTGAGCCACATATCGGCCACATATAACCCACATATGACGGTTCGTATGCCAATAAATCGTCATCGACAACGCACATCAACTGTGGTCAAACAGAACATGTATTTACAGGGTATTAATCGTTGCTGGTAATAACAGTCGTTGTACCCTCAAGTTTCTGCTTCCACGATAGTTGCTGATAATTTCTGAATAATTGCTATTCTTTTGTTTTGCAGAGCCAGTGTCACTCTAAGAAATGATGCAGAGGAAGCATTGTTCTGGCTGCTGGATGACACGTGTGCAAAGGAGAAGGACACATCTGTCACACCCCTATTCTACTTCAGCCTAGTTCAGGTAGATTGAATTGTTGAAGTTTTCTCTGAATTTCTGCCCACATAAGCACTCACATTACATAGAACACACGCATGTGCTATGGCAGAGGGATGAATCACGTGACCTACTGCACTCTTGTGCCTGTGTGTACCGCATTGTTTCTTCCAAGTCACGTTGATGCGGTTCGAAAATGACACCTTGCAAGCTTTTCTTGAACGGTGCCTGGAACAACGAGATTGATGCATAAAGAGAGACTGCAAGCACCCCTGTTTTGATTCGCTTGAAAATCTTCGATGCCACTTTTTTCTGATGATATGATTGTTAATTCTCAATTTTTTGCAGGCGAGCTTGGGCCAGGAGAAGAGACGACTGTGCGCTGCACATTTGCACCCCGTGCACAGACGGAGTATGAGTTGACGCTGCCACTCTATCTATCTGGGACCCCTATGCCTAGCCCTTTTGATGCAGGCAGTACTATCACTTTTCCGTGAATAATGTTTGATCGTCAATCGCGCGTGATCCCTGATTTCTTGTTTGTCAGCGTCCGTTGTTTGTTGATGATAACATCCTGGCATGCATTGCTTTGTGTATACCAGAAAAGCGTAGGCGCAGTCCCTACATACAGAACTTGTGCGTCCGTCTGCATCCCTGACTTATTCTGACTTATTCGAAGCTATATGTTCAAATTCTTGTATCTGCAATTCTTCATTCCTGTTTGTCGTCTGTGTTTAAATTCTTGTATCTGCAATTTTAAACCTTTTTTGTCGTAACAGACACACATGGCAGGAGGCCTTACATGAAAGTTCAACCTTCGCCTAGATCCCTGACGCAACTGACATTTTATTTGGATTCCTCGATCCATAACTTTTTTGTTTGTTGGCGTCGCAGATAAGCATGGCAAGAGGCCCTACATGAAGCTGCCAGTGCGGGGCTCAGCTGTCTTTCCCAAGCTGAAATTCAGTGTGGACTCTGTGGGCATGCCTGTTGTGCCTCTGAATGTCCCCTCTACAGCGCGATTCGCTGTACTCAATCAAGGGTACGTAATAGAAATTAGGCATTGGATGAGGATTGTTGAAAGAAGAGAGTTGTTTCCAAGTACGGACATGGACGCGTGTCTCGACATAAATCCCTGTCCTTGATCCTTGAAGGGTAGATAACCCCACCCCAGATTTTTTCCTTGGCTATGTCTGTTCACTTCGAGCGTATGTGTGCGCGCGTCAACACACATCGCTATCAGTACATACATGTGTACACGTGCACTGTTTGTTTACGCAATCACGTCCTTGCTGACCTAGAATTTGGATGAATTCTATCGAATGTCGATGCAGGTTTACAGACATGCAGTTGAGGTATAGGCTGAATGAGCACTGCCCTGTACAGCTGCAAGTCTCCTTTCCAGAGGGGAAACTCATGGGTGTAGGTACGTGTCACGTTAAAAAATTTTGCATCACTATGGAAGGGAGTTCAGCTGATTGTGATGCTGGTGAGCTGACGTGTTTAGCAGAAGGCATGTGCTGCAGCGAAATATTTCATTGCTTTCTGTATATGACGCATCTGCTCTGGCGTATCCGTCACCGTAAGGCTGCAGTGCATATCTCAAAGCAAGCACAGCTCGCGGTTATGTTGCGATGTCGCTATGCCGAGTCACGGTTGTGATACAACATCTTAGGCGTATGGGTTTGGTGGTTGTCACATTCTTTGTATTCTCAGATACGGGCCCAGTGCCTATAGTACAGCGAGTCTTTTTTGTGTGCCGCCGGCTCAGCAATGTGGTATCCTTTTGTCACAGAGTGTCAATGTTGATTTTGCATCAAGCATAACATTGTGACTGTTACATGTTCGGTGTACATGCAGGTCGAGATGCAGTGCCAGTCGAAGTGAGCTACATGTCTGAGGTGCCAGTCAGTTTCTCCACAGTGATGCACTTCTATGATGCTGAAGATTCTGCTGGACAATACTCCATCACTATCACAGGTTGGTTCATTGTGATAATGTTTGCAGTCTCTCATGACTATCACAGATGGATTGTACATGGTCATAGCATCGTGTCATCGCCAGATTCGTGCATGCGCAATCGCAGTGACTCAGCTTGGTATGCAATCGAGTCACGATGCGTGATAACGTCATGAAGCATTGAGCATATAAGAGCGCACATGGTGTCTCCCAACAAGATCATATTGCCGAGTGCATAGAATGATTGTCGCACATGCGTGTCTCGCCGAGCACCCTAGCTAACTTCAAGGTCTTTTCCGACCAGTATTCTAATTTCATCAACTGTGATGTTACAGGGTGTGCGGACAACTGTCTGCTGACAACATGGCCCTTCATGAGCGCAAAAGCACCCCGGCGGCACCTTATTGACAGCAGTACCGGTCCAGCAAAAAATTCAAGCAGTGGCAGCGCGAATACATCCGCTCTACCGCTCACTAGCTATGAGTTCTGGGCTAAGGACGCAAGCAAGCCAGTGCAACTATTCTCCAGGTAGTTGAAGATAATCATATGTATTGTAACTTGCGAATGTCGACGATTCATCCGCATAGGCACAAGGATTTGCATTTAGCTTGTCTGTTGTGATCTGCAAATCTTCGAACTCTGTGGTGAGGTTTCAGCGCGTCAATGGCGTGAGCAGCAGAGCATGCTCTTTGTGTCCCTGGCATGTGGTTTCGAATGCTCGCTTGTTATTGCCCTATGCGTGCCTTGACTTCTCAAGCTGCGGCGCGAGAGATTTGATGTTGCTGTCACGCTCAACTCATAACCGCATGCAGCTGGTCGAATCGTGGGCTCATGCCTTCTTGCTGATATACGAAACGTTACAGCTCAGTATGTTCTAGTATGCGTATCGCACATTGCAATATCATTCAATTATGTTTGATCAATATTACCGTGCGCGTGTCTTAATTTGGTGGTGCTAAATGATACAATATGTTGCAACAGGGCTCAAATTTTGGACATAGAGGCCAGTGAAGCGCGCGCAAAAGCAGCACGCAAAGCCGCAAAGCAAGGGGGCACAAACGCTACAGCAGCAAAGAAAGACCCCAAATCAATGACTCTAGCTTCGACAGGACTACTGGTGCCACAGAATAATGCCACAGACGGCGTACATTTTGCTCTGCCAGGCGGAAAAAGTGAGAGAAATGCTGATAAAAGTGTTGACAATGGGCATGCACTGGGAGCCTTTGTTGACTACACTGACATTGCTGCTGTAGCAAAAGCAGGAGCGCCAAACAAAAAGGTGAGTCAGTAGTTTTTGGGGGTATTTCTCAGGACACTTGAGGTCTGAAGGAATGAACCTATACAAATAGTTGCTTACGAGTTTGTCACTCTTCATCTTGTGACAAGACTTCACAGTCGAATCACTGTCGCCTAGAGGAAGAATGTATATTGTTGCCAATCATGTGGAGAGAGTAGCAAGCCTGATACAGCCATGTCGTGTAAAATGCGGATAGGATTGCACGTAACACGTCTCGCTGAGCGATCATCTTCGCTTTACTATTCTTGAAGCATGGCACGCTGGAGGTGTGACAAAAAATGTTCCAAATTGTATCATATTTTGACAGGCAGCTGATGTGCGTGTCTATGAGTTCAGAACATCTGTCCAACTTATCTTAGGAATTTTTGCTGGTATCTTATTTTATCTGAAAGTTTTGCTGTAGTTTTATTTCATCTGGTAGGTTGCTGATGTGCGTGGCTGTGAGCTGCTAGCTGACTGGCTGAGCTGCAATGCAATCACAAGTGAGAGAGTGGATCACTTCCCCAAGAGGATGCTAGAAACGCATGGGCGCCTTGCTATTGAAGCTATCGAAACCATGAGCGGCAAGAAGGTCAGTAAAATAGTCTGCGAATGACTAACATACTGCAAAAGCTGACCACATCCGAATGAGACTAGTTCAATGACAAGGTTACTTTTTCTCTACCGGAAATTCTGATGTTCACTTGATACTCAGCCATAGGCATCCAGTATGTTTCTTCATGTGGCTGCTGCGGATTGCTAATTCAGGTCAAAGAATTGTACAACTCTGCGCTTGTTCATGACACGCTGAGCCTCGAAACAGGCCTGTGTACGTCTTTCAATCACACTTTGAAGTTGCGTGCTGACATACAGTGCGTCAGGTGCCGAACATCGCTCATGATGTTCCTGACTGTGCTCTATGTCCGTGTATGCTCATGTGTATCGCTACTCGTGTATGTCCGTGTCGCCATGTTGATGTCATTTTCACTATGCAGGTGCCTAACATGGCATGGAACAGAGTGACCAAGAGCAAACCGCCAGCAGAAAAAGCAATTCTGCTGTATGATCAGTACAGTGCCCTGCTTACATGGCTTGCTGAAAGAGGTACGGACATAGCACCACCACCATTATTCCTTATATGAATGCAACATGCATACTGTGACAAAAAGCTTAGCTTACGTGTTTCAGCATGATGCGTGCATATCATGCAGTGGTCCTGTTTTGGAGCGATGGCTCTGTGCATGCGCGTGCATATCCACATGCTTTCTGCTGGTCTTGCTTAGAGCTACGCGTTTTCTTGCAGTTCGTGTGTGCACGCAATGCAATGGCAGTGTTCCTGATGCCACGCGTATAGACAGTTGATGACAGTCATCCCTAGATCTTGCGCTGATTGCTTTGCAATCATCTTACGCTAATTAAGGCTGTCCAGTGGCAAACAGTAGAGCTGGGAATGCATGCTATGATTGCGCATTACGCGCACGTACACATTGCATGTCAATGAGCACCGTGCCAACATCTAGCACAAGCTGCTTTACAATCATCTTGTGCTACAGCGGTTGTTTGGTACCACATAGCAGAGCGAAGATGCATGCAAAGATTGTGCCCATGAGCATGCTATGTTTCTACTCTGTCACGATGGATATACTCACAGGTTGTCTGGTGGCACACATCAGAGCTGAAAGTCTGTTGGAACACAGTGACTGTGTGCGCATGAGAAGCTGGGGCAACAAAGCATGCCCGATATCTGCTCAACACGACACCGCACCTGCTACAAGCAATGTGACAGGTAAAACTATTATATTGTACATGCTTGGTCGAGTCTGATCTTATCAAGAATTGTATGAAAGTTTGTACAGCGGTGGGTGCAACATCAGTGAATTTTTTTCATGAGGCATGCACGGTCAGTGCACCAAGTGATATGAGTGTGCTACTGTTATACTATCTCTGCTCAGCGTGGTACAGCTCTATCTACTAACAATGCAACAGGTATTTGAGACACAAATCGTGATGTAAACGTTGCAGAACCGGCATTGGTGCCTGATAATCGTAGTCATAGATCCTATACGAATAGCAACTTGTAGTATCAGATGAGTCGCTTGCCCATATAGGTCGTTCTGTGCAGAGTGACGCAAGCCTTTGAACGTACACGAAACTGCGTCGTCTGATCCTTCTGATCACAGTGACGGATGCTGTATGCTTCTGGTGTGCGTACGTGTGTAACTGGCTGTGTGTCTGTCTGTCTGTCCTTCTGTGTGTCTGTGTATCTGCCTGTATGTGTATCTGTGTGTCTGTCTGTCTGTCTATCTATCTTGTCTCGTCGAATCACACTACTTATACGTGTCGCACACGCTTCTTGTCATACATACAACATTGCTGTACAGGCCGTCATGGCAGTCTGAGTGGAGGAAAAAACCTAACGAAGGCATCAAGTCAAAAATCAAAAGTGAATCTGGCTGTTGCACATGCCCAGGATGCAGTCAGTAGCGCATGGTGGCATGCAAACAGCACACCCAGTTGGTGCACTCTGATGTACCAGGCTATCAGGTAACACAGAATGCATGAGCTATACTTAATCTATTGCATCCAATTGAAACGGAGTCTGTGTTGTCCCTTAGCTGTTCGCGTTGCTTTGATGTATCGGCATTGCGAGTGGTACGCATGATTGCTGCTCTGTCATGTACCAAGCTATCAGGTACTCAAAGATGCACTATTTTATCTCTTTCTATGCTTCGAGTGAAGCCTGCCTATTCCTTGGCTGTATGTGTGTTGAGTATCTGGCACTGCAATGAAATGCATGTTTGATGCACCGGCCATAAGGCAGCGCAGTATACATGATAATCTTGTGTGCGTGTTCTCGTTGCAGTGCATATGAAGCGTGTCTACTCCTTGGTTGTTCATGTTACATCTGATTTGAAATGGTACTAATGGGCACAGTTAGTGCAGTCTCGTGTACCAAGCTATCATATGCACCACTGCACATTGCTGCCGGGTACATGCAGCGACTTCCTGCACAACTCATACAAATGGTGGAGAATTTGTCTTTGTTCATATACACGCATGCATACTGACTGTTACTGTGTTTATGGTGCATTGGTGAAAGGTTTGACTTGACTAGCACAGGGATTACGCTCGAGCGAAACGCGAGCTGTCCTCTGCGACGCACTATATACTGATGCCATGTGTCCCGCTATATGAATTTTCCCATTGTTTTATTTTTGTCGTCATAGGACATTCATGCTGATCCGCGTTACCCCAAAAAGTATGGCTGCTCTACAGGGACTGCCTGCTCCAGCAAAATCTTTGGAACATAATCCTTCTGCTGCTTCTACTGCGGTGAGTCATTCTTGAACAAACATGCATACACACACACATGCATCTTCTTACCCGGCATTGTCATTCTGCCCATGTGTGTGAGACCTAGGTGTCGCTACATCGAATACATCTTATCGTGGTGCAATGCTGTCAGTATCGGCCGTGGCGCAATGGTGCATGCTCGTTCATCACTACGTACATGCCTTGCCATCGTAGACGTAATTTCGAAAACCTATGATGATACAACTACGGGTCGTTTTTTCAAGTAAGCTTCTTCACGATGTCAACCCAAATTTACTTATCCTGATTCATTTTGTTTGCTACTATCTTTCACCATAGGCACCAGGAGGATCAGGCGCCTCTGTGGGCACGCATCACAACACACTGAACAACAAAGACAGCCACAGCAATGGTGTAGTTGCAAGACACAAGCCTGCGATACACAGCGGGGATGTCACAGGCAGCAACGTCTACAGCATTGGCGAAGGTAATTCGTACACCCTAAGTGACAGTGTGTTAGTCCCCCCGACTTAGCACATCTCGCACTCAAAACCCCGTCGAAATGAAGCGGAAATAACGTCCATGCCTATAGTGATACTGTCTCACCATAGCAGCATCAAGTCGGGGGTACTAACACACCGTCCCCGACGAACACACCGTCACATAGGGTAGTTTTGACGCATGATTATCAACGTCTGGATGCATGAGAAAGAAGAGAAATTGAACGCATGATTGATTGCACGAGGAGATAGCCCGCTCAAAATGCATTGAGCTACAGCGTGATACAGAGTGTGTGCCTTTGTGCGTACTCGGAAACGCGACACATGCGTACTCAAGAAGACGACGCAGCCTGGCTCATAAAAACCAAGTGCATCAAAAAATTCCAAAGCAACTGAGTTCCGTAGCGTGTGCGGGCATAAAGGAACGTGTATGTTTTGATCTCTTTCTACGAATCATGAACGTGGCACAACGTCAACGTGACCCATGCAACTTCCCTTACTGTTTCTTAATAGTTTTTGATGATAGGGACGTGAGACATGTGCTATGCTTTTGCAAAGGTCTCAGCCTCTTGTTTGTGTGTGCTTTTCTCTATTATATTTTTAGGCACGCTGTTGAAGTGGGTGATGCTGCATGTGCATGCTCTGAGGTCACAGTTCGCAACCCCTGGGTCTAATGCCAACAATTCTAGGTGCCTGCAGCAATACAATCTCATCACTGGTATATACATTTTCATTTCATATATTGGTATACATAACCTGAAGCTATTACATGCGAAGGCTTGACAACGCAAATAATCCACAGCGAAATCACAGCGTGTAACGCCAACAACACTAGGTACCTACGCCAAAAAGATGTAGGCTGTGAATTTGTGGTATGGTTTCGACAGAGCTTTTGAGGCAGGGCAAATCACAGATTGCACGGATTCAAGGCGAGGCATTATTGCATTGGGTGAGGCATCATTGCATAGTGTGAACACGTTGCTAGCCGGCTGTCTTTGGTGTGTAGTCGCTTTGCTTGCTGCGCGATTGCAGTCATGATGAAGAATCGTGAGCATATGGCGCATTGTGCATCCGTGACTGGTTTCTGTTTGCATCCCTGTAATCCAATTGGTCAAACATGATGGAAATGACTGACGATTATTATGTTGATTTTTCCCTGCAGTGTGCGCGCAGAAATACATTTTTCTTGTCGAGCACCTACTGCATCGAATGATTGCTGACACTCATGCTTGACGTGTCAAGATGATGCTGTGTGCGGCAGAGTGTGCGTCCGAGCTTTCTGCTGCTGCAGAAATGATCGTGTTGGCAACGTTGCTGTCATATAATTCTTCAAATACTTGTAAACAATTCATGTTTTTGGGTGAAAATTTCAATGTCATTGCAGGATCATGAGCTTCACGAAGGAGCTTGCAAATGGTGGTGCCCTAGGTGATTTGATCCGCTCACACTGCCCACAACTTAGCAAGCAACTAGCATCCATCAAGGCAAACTGCGACGTGGAGAGCGACAGAGAGACTGCTCTTGAGAATTGCGAAAAGGTAGAATGAAAATTTGAACACTTTTTTTCTTCAGCAATATCTGTGCACTTCGAAAATCAAATCGCACGCGCTTTGTGTGACACAGATGTCAAAGCACATAAGCGTTACTAGTTCATACAGTAGCAATCTGCCTAAGTGTAACAGCAAGAATCTTCTCATTCCTTTAGCTAGGGTTGTATTCGTGCTGTCGTGTTACATGTAATCAGTGCAATCACTGTTCACACCTTGGCGCTCAGGTTCGCCACGTGACATACGCTCATCACGCATGTATCATGTGTTGTTTGTGTTATGCTAGGTGCTGACGGCTTTGTCTAGCTTGAGGTGTGCTGGTGTATGGACTGCCCGTGACATCACTGGGCAGTCTGCTGGGGGGCGTGATATGGTACAGTGGAAACAAAAATTTATCCTTTGCCCATGCTGTTTCTGTCGCATGCATAATGGACGTGTCTCCAGGAGTGACAACCTGCGTGGTGACGTCTGCCTGACATACAGTCATGCCTGCCTGACATACCGAAACGTTGACACGCACGACTTTGTACTACGAGTCACCTTGCTCATTCACGCACAGAGTGTTTGTTTGCTAGGCCTCAGCGATTGTACGCTATGTTATGGTGTAATGCGAGCATGTGTTGTGCGCTATTGCTCCATCCTTCATTCCTTACGCAGCTATTTTTGGAATTCTGTTCAAACGGTTCTTCGTTGTGTATACACCATAACGTGTGTGCAGGTGCTGTTTCTGCTGCACCTGTACCAAGCGCTGCCACAACTAGCACCAAAAAACAGTGATTGATTTTAAAACTGCGCTAGGTGACACTGCACGCAAAAGCATCGAGCTTAAGAACCCAAGGTGAGCGCCTCATAAGCCCCTACAAAAAATACTCAAAAACTTCTTTGTTCCTCCTTCAACTCTGATCATTCCACACTCTTGTTATACAGATAGCACGTCAAATTCTCCGGCTATCATTTCTACGCAGCGCTCATGAGTGTGTGATGCTCTATTGCTGGACACAAACTTGTTATCCTTTTACAGTTTTGCTCGAACTATTGCAGAGTTATCCAGCCCACAGTGACATATTGACTCTTACTATCTGTTGCATGTGCGTTCGTTTGCAGTCACCGTGCAATCTGCTATGAGGTCTGTGTGAGTGGGAGCGGCGCTGCTGACTTCAAGATTCCTGCATCCAAGTGAGTAGTCACTCCATATATTTTGTAATTGTTCATCGTTCGAATGTTCACGCGCGTGCAAAGGGGACGCAGGGATGTGGCAGGCACGTCGTGGTTGCGACCGGTGCATGCAGTTTACTAACACTTGTAGCATCATCTGCAATAATTGAGGTAGCAAGTAAAAGACGTTGTCATGTACGGTTTGAACGCATCTTGCCGTTGCAGAAGTCGGGTGCTTGTGTTCATTTTGTGCGTCCGCCTGCTCGTCGGCAGCGCTGAACATAGTTTTCATGCAGCCTCTGTCAGCTGCATGTGTCACACATTTTTTTCATAGCTGTGACTGTAGCATGCTTAACACGCTACATTGTGAATTGCTTTATTTGTCGTGTTACGATAATTATATTTAAATATTTAGGTTGGTGATTGAGCCCAGCGGAGCAGCAGAGTTCCCTGTCGACTACACTGCACGCTTCTCTACTCCAGCTCAGGTATAATTTCCCAAAACAACTGATATTAAATAATAAATGATTATTTATCATTTATTATTTATGATCATTTACATATAATTAATAATAATGTCTGACAATTTTGTTAAAGGAATTTGCTCCTTGTCTCAAGAGGGCTTGTTATGAGTGTTGATTCGCAATCGCCTGCTGGCACTGCGCATGGAATTTCACAAGTCTGCTGGTGATTTTATGCTTCTTGCTTCCATCTGGGGACAAATCTTCCATGAATGAAGTGCAGAGCGACGCAGGCCGCAGTGTTATTGCAGAATCCAGTATGAAATGCTTACATGACGCCTTCCTTATCTTTTATGTTCTACCAGGCGCAGCTGACATTTTGGGCTCAGCCAGGAGAGAAAGGGGGCATGCCTACAGCTAGCAATCTGGTCTTTGCTCTCAAGTAGGTTATTTGAGCCGTTTGCGTTCTGCAATAATCCACTCATAGCTGCGTTAGCTAGCTTGCGGTAGCATGCCCAAAGCGAGTGACTTGGGCAAGTTTTGACAGTATGTTTGTGTCTGCAGTATATACTATCACAGTTGCGTTAGCCAGCTTGCGCAGCATACTATTTCTTGCTAAAGGTGCTTGCCGCATCACGATTAGCGCTGGATGACATCATGGCAAATTATTTTATTGCTTGCTGTTTGACATTGTAGCACGCCAGTCCCTTGCTTGCCGCCCATGACTATACTTGCTCATTGACAAGTCTTGCGATCGTTATATTCTAACAGCAAATCAGCAATATATGTGAAGTGTACCAAAGTAGGTGAATGCTCTGCTTGGTTGCGACGCATAGATTCTGACTCCATCTGTTCTGCCAATTTGACAAATATTCACATTTTTGCAATCTCTTAATTTACGTTGTACAGGCCAGTGGTTTGATAGGATCAAAGCAAGTCAGTTCCAGTCCTATCGAACGCAGTGCTATGAGAGCAGCATGTATGAGCTAGTGATCAGTAACCCCTTTGCAGCACAATCAACTACAACGGGTCTGCAAAGTGAGGCCACACGCTTCAGTGTTCAGCTGCTACAAGAGGTCAGTCACATAGGATACACATAGATTTCTAGCACAATTATTTGACGATTTGACTTCTCCGCGCGTTTGCTTGTAACGATTTGATTAGACGGGCGACATGACTTGCTACGTTGGTATATGCTGCAGAGTGCGTACATGCGCAGGGGCATCTATCCTTTGCGACATGCTTACACGTGTGCTTACACAGTATCCAAGTAGTTGCATCAATACCGCCACACATGACGATGCATGCTGCAAGTGAGGAATGATGTGAGATGCGTACGGACGACTACAATTTTCATTTGCTGCTGCTGTATACAGGTTATTGCTCCGCACCCAGAGGTCGCAGCAGTCCTAAACAGCGCAAAAGGACCCCAAATGGTGCGATTGGGGCATCGACGGGTGGTGCAAAATCTTCCTTTTTTGCTGCAGCTGCTGCCACTGCTCAGTCCAGCATGAGCGTTGGAGGTACCTTGTACTACGTATTTACATGCCTTCACACATACACGTCACATACGTATTTTCCGTTTGATTCGATTGTGAGCATCATCGGGAAGAAAATTACACATGCGATCAGTCAATGATGCACAAACGTGCCTGGATCGCACTCACGCCCAGAGACAGCAGCATGTCTTGCGTGTATGTACGCCAATCCGATACAGGCTACACTATGCGTAACAGCACACAACATTCACCATGTACACCACATGCGCAAACAAATGAACTTGCATGTACGTTGTGCTACACAGGGCGAGAGCGACGAGAGAAGTCAAATGCTGCAGACACATACAACAACAGCAGCAGCAATACTAACAACAACAGAGCCGCTTCAAGGAGTGCTACTCAGACAGCAGAGACAGACGCTCTCTACAAGGAATTGCAGGTCAGTGCAAACCTATGGTCAAATAGTTTCTATTCTGTTCCGAAACTTACGATAGTATGAGCTGCACCCTGAATGTGTGCACCATTCCTCTGGATACACAGTGCAAGAATACACAAACACGGTCCTGCCTGTGCGCACGCGCAGCGCGTCATGTATCAACACCACTGCATCTCGATTGATCAATACCAATACTGGCTTAGTCATTATCCGACTGTGCCCTCGCATGGAGGATTGCACTTCTGCAGATAGGTGCATAGTGTTCGGGCTTATCGAATGTGTCTCCTTTGTGTCTCACGTCTACAATGACATTGTGATACACTTTCGTCGACTTCCATGGTTATTTCAACCTCCACACGGAATCTTTGCACTAATTCTTCCAACTCAATTCTCCGTTCATGCAGGCTGCTCTGAAGCACCCGTTCTCAACAAATCAGGGTCATGTGATTCTGGGCAATGGAAACAACAGCAATAATAACAATAGCAATGGATCTGCTTTAGCAAATTTGGCTGGAGCTTCACCGCGGGGGGACACTGCAACCACGCCAAGTGTGCTCAAACTGGTGCGTATGACACTAACACACTCGGTAAATTGAACATACAAGCTCGTGCGCTGTGGTACTGTTGCTACTGTGTTTCGTACTATAAGAGACACTGGGATACAGTTTGCTTGTCTCGTGTCGATCGCGTGCGTGTGCAAGGGTTCGAGGGTGGCCATGACCTGTCTGATTGCACCTTCATATGTGTCGCAGCTATTAAAGTGCACATGGATCATTGCGTCGCCTTGACCATTTGAGTCAGCTCTGCGTGTAATGTGTGTGTGTGTGTGTGTGTGTGTGTGTGTGTACGCGCGTGTGCCTGCGCGCGTGCCTGCCCGAATCCGGCTGACCACTCATTTCTCAGCGTAATATTTATTATTATTCCTTGTGTGCCTCTGCTTTGTTTTCCATATTACTGCTATACAGAATTGTCTCCCTTTCACACCAGGGTCACACAAGCTGACAGTGCTGCTCAAGAATGATAAACTAGGGGAATTTGCAGTTGAAGTCTCTCTTGATGTGGACCTGCCCAGCAGTGGAAAACCGTTACAAGTGACGGTTACACCTGGCAGTAACGCCAGCGGCACTGGCATCTCAGGGGTCACGCTGCAGCAGGTACCGTTTTCTTCTCACCTTTAACTATTTATGGGTTTAGTTCTGATCATTCAAAAATAATGTCAAGAGAATCTTTGCACAGCCAACAAGCACTGTTGTAGACGCACTGCCTAGACAACGATGGTACCTATAAGCATGCAAGTACCCTGTAGGACAATTCTCTTGGCTGGAGTCAACTCAAACGAGTGATCTATCTCGTCATGAAGGAGTAATCATTGCAGTGCGCTGTTTGCATGAACAGCAAATTTGCTAAGCCTGTAACAACACATGGTTTTACCTTTGTGGCATACCTCTGGTTGATTGAACTTAAATTGTTTGCCAAATTTACATCTCGTTGCGAAACCGTTATGCAGGAGCTGAAACTGCCAAGAGGAAGCCCTCAGCTGACAACCGCTGTACACATCCTGGTGGAAAGGTAAGAATTTCTTTTATGATGGAACCTCATAAAAGGAGGTTACATATGGTGTAGGAATGTAGCCTGTACATAGTCGTCAGACCTTCCCTGAAGCTTCTAGTGCGCTGTCACGTCATTTCTATCGGACATGAATCCCATCACGCGTGATCGATACAACTATGCCTGGTTATGCTGACTACACATCTTGTCACTCAGAGGCGAAGTATGCACTGTGGCGGTCGCCTTCCACGAATTGATGTGACTGCATTTGTTTGTTGTGCGGCATGGTGTGCCCGAGATCATGCTCGCCATGATCAGACGAGGCATCATGTAACATCACAACGTACAGCCTTGCAAGGCGTCTACAAGTCGCGTTCTCAAGTGTTTGTGGCGGTAATTTGTCTTTTGCTCGTGATTGATTTCTGCAGATACCAAGGCGAGCAGCGCACAAAGGCACGGGCCACACTGCATAAGCTCACATCAATGATTCCCCCACATGCAACATCAGCGAGTACAACAGCAACTTCCAGTGCAGTTGCAAACCCCTTTGATCCTTCTTCAACGGGGGGTCTTATCGGAGCATCGGGGGGTCTTGCTGCACCAGCCTCAGTGGGTCTTGCTGCTGCAACCTCGACAGCAGGGGGTCTAATATTGAGCCCATATGCTATGGGGATTGATTCACCCTATCTGCAGCCACAGAGCAAAGAGGTGTTGCTGCTGCAGACTGAAGACCCCCTGCTACTGCTGGGGGTCCAGGTATGCAACAATCATGTATCTGATTATTTCATTTGCATTCATGTTCACTCGGCGTTCAATTGCAAAGTGTCCGCAAGCACTCTGCGTATATGAGTGTCGCCCGACCCGAGTAAGTCGCACTGTGGTTGGCACACAAGGTGTGCTTAAGAAATGGTCACGCACTTGTGTGACTTGATGTGTATTCTACAGAGTAACATGCACCGCAACGTTACCATGCAGCTCGCATTACCATGCTGGCTCAGGTTCTTGTGCAATGCTAATCTTGAGCAATCGTATGATGATTTTTGATGTGATGTGCACACAGGTGGTAGATCAGCAACAGCAGCGCTACCAAAAACAGCAGAATTGAGCACCCCTGGTAACAATGCGCCTTTCACGGGTTCTGCAAATGCTGCATCTCTATACTCAAATCTGGCTGTAGTGAACTTCACCCCCAAGGCTGCAGGTGTGTAGACAATTGAATATCAGAGCAACATGTCCAGTCACGTGCCGTATGAGGTATACAAATTGCTGAGTGCTTGAATGTGCGACTGCCGTATGTCTGTGAGACACGTGAGCATGTCTATGAGACGCATAAGCACGTCTGTTAGACCCACGCACGGTGCGAACCAGGATACTCACGAGCGTAGACGAAGCCGTAACATACGCATGTGCTTTGCCTGGAACATGTTTTCGCCACAGGTGCTTACACTGGACGAGTGATAGTAGCAGCGGCAACAGCCAACTGTGTGGATGTGAGGTGCTATGAGCTTAAACTCACAGTCCTCCCACCACACGTCGTCACTGAGCTACTCTTCAGGTAGGTGCTCGTTATCTTGCACACTTGCATGTCGATGCGTATTACGCATGCGTTACATACAAGCCGGAGTCAACGTATGACTGATTAGGCAGGTGATACTCAGTATGCACGTCTTTATTGAACATACTCTCTGTGCTTTGGTAGATGCGTAGACCACATAAGTTGAGACATTTGAGCTAGGTCTGTCTGTCTACAGTGTGAGTGCTTCTGCGTGCAATACACAAAGTGTTCTGCACTGGTTTGTTGCGCACTTACTTGAGTGACTGACCATGGTCGCAATTGTTTGCGCGTATGCAGGTGTCCTGCGGGTCAGAAGATTATACAGCAGGTGCCAATTCATAACGGCGGGGACACAGACTGGTACGCTCAACACAATGACTTTGATCCTGAATAATGTACTGGCATGCATTGATACATTTACGGTATGGTACGAGGATATACGCGTCTGTGCGCGTCCAGAGTAGGCTTTGGGGATTCCTTCTGAGTTGCCTCGTCTTACGACATAATCTGCAGTGTCATAGTATTTGCTGTGTGCGCGGAAAATCGAGCTACTGAGACTCGCTGCGTTGTTGATTATCTGCGGAATATCAGGAATTCCTGCGTGTAGTATCGTAGTTGTCGACGAGCTCGTGTTGGCAGCCGTTACTACAATCTGTTGATGGCACTGACTCTCATGCACTCGTAATAACCATTGCAACAACTTTCTCACTCTCAAACAGGATGCTGACAGCAATACCGCGACCAATGGCGCCCTTCAATGACCCCTAAACTTGAAAGTTCCAGCACGTGGCAGTGCACTGTTCCCCCTGACATATGCACCTATGCTACCTACACTAGCTGTTCCTACTATAGGAAATCAGGTACATCATTTTAATATCACACAGCTTTTACAATACATTACTGATATGACACAGCATACACACTGCCATGACTATTCGAATTACACTTCTTGAAGTATGCATCCATGCTTCCTACACTGACAGTTTCCTACTATGGGGAATCAGGTACAACCGTGACCACAGACGAGATATACTCTGTTGAGCGTGCCGGTGCATGCATATCCTCGCATTTTGGAAACGCGGGTTGCTTACAAGACTACAGTAATGATACAGCCGACAGCCCTGTACACATCTGATCATGCATGTATGATCGATCTTCATCCCGATAAAAGCTCCTTGTGCTGTGCAGTCCCACGGTTGATTGATGCAGCGTGCAGGCTCTGACAGTAGCGCACAACTCTCCTGACTGGTTGACATTCATCTGTTTCTTGATGCGTTGTTGCTGTATGAACATATGTTCATTTCAAATAAATTACTACAGCAGGATGTTGGGTGAATACTGTGTAAATGACTGTTTCTTTCAGTTACATTATATGGCAGGAAGAATCGAACATGACTGCAGAGCACGACATCCCTCAAATGTTTGGAAATTGTGATCTCGATGATACTTAGTTGCTGTGTAAATTTATGTTTGTTTCAATCACAATTCTCTGCAGCAGGAAGGATCTAGCCTTACAGCAGCTGAGCATGACCCCCTAATTGACGGGTCACTACTGGGCACCGAGAATAGCACAGATGATGTTCTACGCCTCATACTCACTGACAAGAGCAGCGGGTACGTATCAACAAGTGATGAATGTTGCTCATTTATTGTTTCAAAGTCTAGAGTTTAGAATTGTGCTTACCCGTCAACAGATCCTGTATGCTGGGCGGCGCTTGCGAGAGAGCAGTTCCAAGACCTGTATTGAATTGTCTGTTCTCAGCACTTGTGCTGACAGCGTTCCTGGGTGACATCGGCTGCACGAATCTAGGATTAGGGTCAGGTTCAACAGTGATCCACTGAAGCAGGCTATATGCTCTCAGATGCATGCAAAAGAAAGGCAGGCAGTTTTGAATCATCAATCCTGATTTCTTTGATCGCAGCCATTGCACAATTGTTGCATCCAGTCTCTTGACAACACTCGCACTCCTGATGAACGCTCTAGCTCCTTATGAGATGCAGTACGCGTGATACTCCTCGAGTTTCTGTGTTTCTGTTGAGATGCGCACTCAACAGTAAGTTACAGCACTACACGTGTAAGCACACCTTCACCGTACGAATCTTGACTTCGTCTAAAGCAGGCTCTGATCTTTGTGTCTGTGTGATTAGGCTGGAGTACCCTGTGAATCTGGAGTATCTGCTCAAAGGCACTGCTGATGAGCCTCTCGCAGAGGTAACAATTATGATCGCATTCTCATCACAAGTGTCAACAATAACAATTGAAAGATCGAGCAGTAGAGCTCTGTGACTCAGTCATGCGTCCTCACACACCAGTGATAAATAATATTGATGCTTAGGTGCTTAAGCTGACGCAAGCGACCACATCCCTGCCTCACAGGTCATTGCTAAACTACGCTGATCAAATATGTCCTTTAATTTTATACTTTTGTACGATCTAAAATGACACTACACCCTGTGTTACTGGTGCTGGTGACACTCGTCTAATGTTTGAGTGCTGTGTCTCTTCATGCCGTTGCCCTTACTGTTTCCGGTCTGTTCATGCTCATAATTAATCGTGGTGTACAGGAGCATAGAGTGGTGTCCTGTTGCGCAAGGGAAATGACAGAACAGTCCTTCACCATCAAGAATCCTAGCAGCTTTGAGGTACATTTGTTTGCCTTGAAAGAATCACACTAGGAGAACATTCTGTAGCAACGCCCTACCGCCGGACCTATCCTATGAGTGACGCAATAATTTTGTATTTCTGACTGAGGTGTGCGTGCTGACCGTTGCTTTTCAGTGCCAATATCATGGCTCTCAACAACGCGTGTGATTGGCTGACTGTTTGCCGATTTAGTCCCAAGATATTGCTTATGAGGGTTTGACCACGTTGCGGCGCTGAAGTCGTTTCCTGTAAGGATATCCCAAGTCACAATCTGTGCTTACATTCAGCGTTTCACACCAGTCCTTGCGTTGCTTGCGCACAGATCTGTTGTCCGGGAGCTCTTGCAATCATGTTGCGCCGTAGTTACCATGACGAGTTTTATCACGAATCCTCGTGTTTCACATTGTTCCTATTTATTACTAGGCAACATATACAGTGGAGACGGATCTTTCAGGAGTTACAGGTCCGCAGACACTCACTATTGCGGCCCGTAGTGAGGAGGTCTACAGCTTGAAGCTATGCCCTCCATGCGGCGGCACCTTTACAGGTATGTGATCACGTATGATGACACAGAGCGTTCATGAGCATAGAAAGTAACTGGAAGGGTTCTACCTACAATACTGTACAGAGAAGATGTGAGGCTTGTGGTGATTTCTTCGTGAGATGAGTGCTGATATGTGTCATATGCCATATTGACTCCATAAACATCACGCATGGTTATTGATGAGATGCCGTTTAATTCGTCTGAGTACACGAGCTGAACTACCAAAACACATGCCAAGATGCTTGCAAACCTTGTACTCACATATGCGATGTGATGCGCGAGTGTTGCACGTGCTGTATGATGCGCAATTGTTCTCGTACAACCGTCTCTGTTCGTGTGTGTTTAATTGTCACTAGAGTTGACCTGCTCGCATACGTGGCATGTTGCTCAAGGCTATTGTTGTTGGTGTGTGTGTGTGTGTGTGTGTGTGTGTGTGTGTGTGTGTGTGTGTGTGTGTGTGTGTGTGGTGTGTGTGTGTGTGTGTGTGTGTGTGTGTGTGTGTGTGTGTGTGTGTATGTAGGGTTTCTGTCTTTTGCACCAACCAGTGCAGCACCTGAGACATTGGAGTCCGTGCCCTCTACTGCATCACGCAACAGCGTCCCTGCAGGTGCGAATTCCTCCAAAATTTATAAGAGATTTACAAAAAAGGCTTTATCGCTGTGCTGAAAGCTTGATATTTATGCTGCTGTGAAGATGCAGAAAGACTTGCATGGCGCGTAGCAATATTCGCACGCCGAACAGTGACCAACTGCAGTCCATCACAGTCGCGCAGCTTTGTTTGCGTAGTATCGTCTACACTGCACTGCCTCACACACTGA
>CAXIVC010000162.1:0-35459 GCA_964035585.1 Polytrichum formosum | reverse complement strand
GCTGATCGCGTACATTTGGCGAACGCATGGTGTTCTACCTGTGTTTCAGCAGCTGAGTCTTTAGCAGCAGAGCGTTTGCGTTTGCCTCCGTTAGCGTTGGTCTCTTTGCTTGGCTTAGCCTTGGGCAGTGGCTTACTGGCTAGCTCCCTGTTCGCAACGACACGTAACTACACGCATCGGCATCAACTTGATAGCGCTTACACGATGCAACACGCATGCAACATATCTACATGCAACGTACGGCAATTCGCACCGTGATACGTCAGGGAAAAGAGAACGCCATGGTCACCTGGTGTGGCTAGTAGCATGCGAGTTATGACTGTGGGTATACTAACAACCATGTCAGCAGAAGCGCTGCAATGGCAGCTGAGTGTGACATATCTGCATAGTAGCGCTGCTGCACACAAGCACATGCTGTTTCAGGATACAAAGCCGTACCTTATAGGTGCTGGCAAAGGGGCACACAGCAGGGGCAGCAGCCCAAGTGCAACACTGTCATACGCTGTCCAGCACAGCTTCACCTGTAACAATTCATCACAGGCAACATCACCGACTGTTTCGTATCGCACACCGGATACAGAGTGTTACAGCAGGGACATCGGTAACCATAGTTGCACGATGCACACCAGATATCACATCTTCGATGAACTAGAGTACTACGATGAGGCGTTGCCCATACCACGACTCCGGTCACCATAGCACATCAGTTCATTACGCGTAGGACTGTCGCTTGAGGATCACATCACAGGGCCGCAGACACACGCTCACATACTTTGTATACGGCAGACAGCAGTACAGACCTGTAGCAAATCAGCAGGAGCGTGCCCTAACAAATCAGCACCCCAGCGTGTTGCAAGACCCCCAGCGTCAAGCACACAAGCCCCTCCATTCAGTCTTGCCTTAGCCTGACTTGCACTCACGCTGGCTGACTCTGCTGCTGCTATTGCAGTTGAAACCTGTACCACAAGTCACGAAAGTCAACATCAACATTCGACTTGGCCGATGCTTGAACACAAGCACAGTATGCTCATGTGCTGTTGACTACACCATGTAGCTGGAAGAGCAACGAGAATTATAACATCCATAGCCCCTGAAAGAATTACACGCCATGTGGCCAACGCGAGCGCACATTCGATGTGATTCTAAGAGAGCGTAAGCTTGTGGAATTGACAGGTAATCTGCTATGCTGTGTGCCAGCACAGCTCTCCTGTTAGTCCATCAGCAGCTTCAGCGACCGCATGATCTTGTATCGATAAAGGCGCAACGTTTGTTCATGAAACATTTCTTATCTACCTGATCAGTATAAGAGTGTTCAGTCTGACAGCCTTTGGTTTTCTTTTTCAAAGGCCTGCCTAAGCTCTGTGTTGCTGCTGCTATTGCTGCTGCTATCACACTGCTCTCATCTGCATGTACACGACAGCAACAAAACAACATGGGATGGTTCAGCTGTACAACGAGGACAAGCATACCACTATTTGTTCATACTATCAGTCCCCTACTAGCGAACAGTCCAATTGCTCGTGCAGCAATTTGCAGCAGTAGTACGCACGCGTATGCGCTTGCAAACCCAATCATTACACGTCTGGTACAAAGTGAATGCGCATGCAAGCGTAATTAAGATGTGCTAAGTCGATTGCAAGCGTGATGCTCACCGATAGAAGAGATAGGTCGCTTGTTGGACGTTGCCGTGCTATCCGTCGCCACTGCTGCAGACGTGTCAGGTGGCGCTGATGTTTGTGTAGCCGACGTATCGCTCGTCAGAGACGGCGCAGGCTCTTCAATTGGCTGCTTGGGTGCTTGCTTTGCTGTCGCAGGAGCGGGCATTGGCTCAGTCGCTTTCGCTTTCGCAGCTGAGTGGCAACGGAAAGCGAGTCCACAAGGCAGGATCACATGAGTGCATGACAACATGCCCTACACGGACTGAAGTAAGCCGTACGATCACGGACGCCGAACATCGAGATGACTCAGACCGGTGCGCATCTGTAATTGTCGCTGGTCTGCTGCAGCAACGCTCACAGTTAAGTACGCATAGGCGAGCAAATTGACAGTCTACGCATCAGCCATGATCACGCTTCCGTGTGCTGAGTATAGTGTTTCTCTCGCGCTGCACTCATGGTGAACGCAGGTATCACGGATTGTCATTTGTGCACGTGAAAGCACGTACCTGCAGCGGCATTATTTGCTATAGCTACTCCAGCAGCAGCCATGTGCTCCACTGTCACTAAACAGTATTGCTCTGTCACCTGATACACCACGTTCACAGTAGCACACGCGCATGATAGCACGGAAGGCAAACGCTTCCCTGTATGATGTCGTATGAGGTCAGAGTACTACTTGCTATGCTGGTCGCATGTTGCGCTCGAAACGCGTGCGCCAATTAACGTACACGCGCATTCATGCTTTGACGACAGCAAAGAGAGTCATCAAAGTGATGGATTCGATAGCCGGTTTAGCATCAGCTCATATACATGAACGTACCTGAGGGCTGCTGATGCTAGCAGCAGTACAGGTGCGCAGATCTTCTGCTTGTGCCAGTTTGATAGCTTCAATTATCTGCAGTAGAGCCCCTCGTGCACGACCACCTGTGATGTCAGCATTGGGGGTGTTTGCAACGGCTGCTCCTGCTGCATGCTCTGCTGCACATGCTGCTATTGTCACTGTCATGGCATATGCACGCAGTCAGACAATTGAAAGTATGATGGGTTCTTTCGTTCTCGATACCGAATGCCGCAACTGCAAGATGTCAGATATGCCCATGTGTCTAGAGCAGCTGGGCACGTAAAGACTTGCGTGCTCATAGACAGTGACATTAGACAGGTGGACAGCGCACCACACGCAGCACTGCGGGAGCAACAGTCGCCTCGTGTATCGTCACAACATGGCAAGGATCATGCGGTAGACGTGTTGTGGTGTATTCTGTTCAAATGTGTCATACCTGGATCGATTGCATGTGGACCAGCGAGACCAGTAATGGAGCTTGCTATCAGCTCTGCAGTGCATGGCTTGAATGTGACCGGCACAGGCGACGCTGCTGTTGCTGTTGCTGTTTGTGCTGTGGTTGCGGCTTTGCTCTGTGTTGAAGGCACACTCTTCCTTGCAGCTGTCACGCTAGCAGGGACAGAGTCACCGGTTGCTACACCTGCATGCAGTCAGCAAGCATACATGCAACAAGATGTGATACAGGTCTCATGTCAATCTGTGTGATCAGGCTGAAGCATGCGCGCAAAGACGTTGCTGTTATTGTGCGACAAGCGGAGCTGTTATCTGATAGAGGTGACCAAGCATAGTCCTGCACATGCGAGCTACTGGCTGTGGCGCGACTGGATCAACAGTGTTCGGTGTCGTTTCATCTGGTCAAGAGCTCATCAAAGGATGACGTCAGCATACCTATGAGTATCAAGCGAGAGTCAGGTGCATGCGCCCACTGGAACAGCTGCTGCAATACCTGAGGGCGCATCACATTGTGTACACAGATGAGAATGAACGTCAGTAAAAGTCAGTTGCGTTGTCCGGTGCGACCAGCACGAGACACGCGATGCTCATGCTTACGAACCACGGATCAAGCTATGGCCTAGCATTCAGTATTGAGTCAAACTCATCACTCATCAACTTACTGAGCTGTCACACAGACTCTGAACAAACATTGCTGTAATGTCTTGTGAAGCCCGTGTAATCTACCTTGGTGCTCATGAGTGCCAGCCTGTCCATGTCTAGCACAGTCAGCACCACCATAGGCTGCAGCGCAACAGCACCAGTAGCCGTTACACTCCCTGTACCACAGAGCACAAGCTTCTCCAGGTCTCTGATTGCTGTCTTGACCAGCACAGCATCTGAGCCTAGACTTTGAGCATTTGCTGACCCCGTCGTACTGATTGCAATTCCAGGGGTCTCTGTGAGCTTTGGCGCTGCGAAATCAAGAGCCTCCAGTATACCACTGCTTGACACCAAAGTAGGGCACCAGGCAGACACGCAACAAGACATTGTGTATGCAGCTCCCTTGACTTATGCTTGCTCCTAAGATGAAGTGGTTGTGTGTACAGAGACAGAGCGCGTGTGCGTGCACTATGGAACTAACTGCATACACTCTGAAGCACATTGTTGAGCTCAGAAAAGTAGCATGCAGCAAGGGTGTCATCAACACGGTACACGGTCGATAACAGGCCAGACATTCGTATGAGACGCTGCACGCTGAAACATGTTCCCTGTTGCAAACCTGTAGAGCATGTTTGACTGCTGTAGAGCAGCAGCATTTACAGTAGCAAATGTTGGCCGCAGCACGCCTGCGCTCAGACACCACTTCACGACTCCTGTCCGCAGTGCTGTCAGCGTTTCACCTTTCCCTGCAGCACGGAACACACACAACGATATTCGTTTGCATGCGATATTGAGAATGAGTTCGCAATGCTCCTCGCGTCTCCCTGCAGGACGTTGCCCGTGACTGTCTTGCAGTACAGTTAAACGGTGCTGAAATGATTCTACGTTGTTGCTACCACTTCACCTGGTACGCTGCATCATAACGAGTAGCACGTAATCTACTGCCTCTTAGGTACAGTATAGTAAGCAAGACGGTATGCGGCATACATGATAACACACAGGCAAGGCACTGATGCATGAAAGCTGCTTCACCTGATCCAGTAGGTCCATGCACATAGAGGCTCTGCCCTGAATTCGCCTGCAGAGCTTCAGTCACGCTCTCAAACAAGACTCTGCACGCAATACACAAAGAAGGCAGTGCGATGATCGCGAGGTGTGCCACACACAGCACACACACGTACAACGCTTGAATTCGTACATGTGGCGTGCATTGCTAAAGCAAGCTGGAATGTATATTTGATCTTGATAATGCCTGTTCTTTCACAGTCGTGACCATGAACAGGTTACAGGGTCGAACGCTAGCGCGATACTTGTCGGTCTTCATACTGGTACATGTTTTTGCGTTGTTGGAATGCATGCGTCAGCCAATGTATGTCCAGACTCACTTATATTCTGCTGAGCATTCAGGTGGATGCAGAGTCGCTGCTGCTTGCTTTGCTGCTCTGAGTAAGGCCTTGAGTCTCTGTGCAACTGACTGCTTCTCTGGCTTCACCGGTGGAGGCTTTTGTTGCGTTGTACTGGTACTACTTTTGGCATTAGACTGTTTGTCAGCTTTGGCTGTTGTGGTTGTTGTTGTTGCCGTTGTTGACGCTGCTGTTGTTGGTGCAGCTGCCGCTGGTCGTCTGCGTGGGTCTCTTGCTCTAGGCACTATAGCAGGCGGTTTCACTATAGGAGCAGGCGGCTCAGGTGGCAGTGGGGGTGTGTTACTGCTCTGTTGCTGTTGCTGCTGCTGCTGCTGCTGTTGCTCTTCTGGCTTGACCACAGCTGGAAAACCGCGTGCAGCTGCATCGCGATTGTCTGATGGTCGCTCATGCCATGCATCTGACGCACTGCCAGTCCTCGATAATGACGCACCTCTTTCTGCACCAGGTGAAGCAGAGTGCATGGACTCGTGCTGTACTGCTGCTGCCGCTGCGTGTGACTGCTGTGCTGCGTTGATCGTCACCTCAGGTGCTGTTTGCTGACTGTTGAAGCCTGGTGGCATTGGCACAGTGCTGAACTTGCGCTCTCTACCTCGCCGTTCTCGACGAGGTTTGCTAGCGCCTGCGCCCTCTAGCGACTGCTGTACAGCACCAGCAGGTGGTTGTTGCTGCTGCTGTGCATTCGCTGTCGACATAGAGGTATCCAGCTGCTGACTCGTGGAGTCCTCTGAACCTGTGTAGCTGTCAGCTCTGTGGAACGTTGCCGCATGCTCTTGGTATACACCTGCTGCGTGCTCATTCGTGCCAGACTGCGGCAACTGCTGGTAAACGTTCGTGTTGACATACTCACTCGACGAGTAGTGAGCAGCATTGGGCTGAATGCCACCATACTGACCGTATTGTTGCTGTGCATCAATGACGCCTTCCTGCTGGTGATTGTGGTGCTGATCCGGGTTGTATGCGTTCTGCATGTTTGGATGCCACCTTTGCTCCTGCGCACTATACTGTTCAGGTACGGTCGAGCTCCACTGTTGCTGTTGCTGTTGCTGTTGCTGTTGCTGTTGCTGTTGCTGTTGCTGTTGCTGTTGCTGTTGCTGTTGCTGTTGCTGCTGATAGCTCTGATGCGAATGCGAGTGTATGTCATGGCGATACACATCTGCAGCGACTTCCTGTGGGAGCTGCGGCACTGGCGGCGGCGGAGCTGCACCTGGCCACTGCCGTGCTATCACAATCTGTACTGGCTGATTGGGCAGCACAACTTGCACTCTCGTTGGTTGTTGTATATGTTGTGTTGTGCATGCTGGTGCTGCTGGAGATCCGTTGGTGGAGGCAGAGGAGGGAACGGCGGAGGCAGGGGAGGCTGCATACCGCTGCTGGTTCAATGCACAACTACCCTGTGTGACTGAGGATCCAGCTGCGCTCTCTCTGCTGCATCAACTAATCTGCTGTAGGAAGCACGGACCCCTGTCGAAACAGGCGGCTGGACAGCGACTGAAAGAGTTGGAGAGGCAGCATGTCGAACAACGACTGGTTCGCGAACGCGCGGAACCTGGCGCAGCAGGCTGTCGACACAGCCCGTGAGACTGCAAGACGACAAAGTTTGATTCGGTCAGTGCAGCGGCTCATTGCAGCTAATCACACTCGGTGTAGCACTTGCAGATAGTCTGCATGAAGCCTGCTCTCGCTTACATTCGATGCTCGTTTGCATCGCGCGTGATTTTGAACCTGTGCAGAGATTCCACTGCGCCAGAACAAGCGAGACCGCCGCAGCAGCAGCAGCAACCGACGCAATCACAGCAGCAGAGGCAGCAGCAGCAGCCTAATGTAGACCTGTTGTCAGGCCCTGCACAACCACCACCGCCTTCATCTGCAGCAGCAGCAAGTGATGGAGGCACGGGGCTGCCAGGCTTTGGACAGCGGAAGCCTGAAGACATCAGCAAGGACGAATTGCTGCACCTCTGTATGAAGCTCAGCAAAAGACTAAGTCTAATCGAGTCGCGCGCCAGTCAGCTTGCAGGGGTGCATAAAGAGGTGCTGGCAGAGAAAGCTCAGCTCATGACCCTTGCACAGAGCAGGCAAACTGAACAGGTTAGAGCACTGCACATTACGCACCGCGTAGCACATCATACAGTTAAGCTAACCTCAGGGCACAATTGCAGTACGTCAATCGGTTGCAGATACAAGTCTAAGTATTGCACCGTCAATTGTTGCTGAATGCACCCGCAATGTGATGACCATGCTAAATTGTGTTTGCGATCGGCTTCTCATGTTCTGCAATCATCGCGCCTCTTCAATCGTAACTTTGTCTTCCCTTGGCATTCTTCAGGCTGAGCTGGCGGCAGGGCTCAGACGAGCTCTAGAGGAAGAGTCACAAAGGAGAGCAGCCATCGAAGCACAGTGCAAAGCTCTGCAAACATCGCTTTCTGAAGGTGAAGCACTGCTTGCCAGTGCCTTGAAACAGCAGGAAGGGGCTACAGAAACGCTGCACGCTGAGCACACCAAGCGTGCTGCTGCTGAGGCTGCATGCGCACAACTACAAGCACTGCAACAGCAGCTGCAGAACCAGATCAAACAAGTCCAGGATGAGACACAGAGTGCAACAAGCCAACTGCAACAGCAGCATGCAAAGGAGCTAATTGATGCTCGGGCTGCTGCTACTACTAGTGACAAATCCGATGCAGACACAGTAACAACACTGCAGAGTGAGATTACACGGCTGAAGCAGCAGTTGCAGACCAGTGAAACGAAGTTGGCTGACAGTCAGGCAAAGTTACAAGCTGCACATGCGTCACAGAGTATGATTGCTGACCTGCAACAGCAACTGGAAACCAGTGAGCAAAAAGCACAGTTGAGCGTGAAGTTGCAAGAACAGGCGAACAGGTTACAGCAAGAGTTACACTCTGTGCACACTACATATGAACAGGAAACATCTGAGCTGCGTGAACCAATGACACAACTGCAGACTGAATTGCGCGAGAGTCAAGCGAAGTGTAAGCACGCAGATGAGTTGCAATCAACTGTGACTCAGCTTCAAAGTGAGCTACAGCACAAGGATCAGCAACTCGTTGAGTTTGCAGAAACACGGAAGTCTGTAGCGCAATTGCAACAAGCATTGAACGCCAGTGAAGCAAAGATCAAGCAAGTGTCCCAGCTTGAGGTCACTGTGACTGAGCTGACACAACAGCTCGAGCAGAGTAAAGCGGACCGTGCTACAGAAGCATCAACGCTCAAGGCAGAGCTTGCTCAGTTACAAACAGATTTGCAAGCCAAAGACGCACAGCTGAAAGATGCGAGTAAACAAGCTGACACTATAGCGCAGCTACAGCAGCAACTTGAGACTAGCGAGAAGCATGCAACACATACAGAACAGCAGTTGAAGACACAGTTGGCTGATGTAAAACAGCAGCTCTCTGACGCTCATGAACAGAACACCAAAGCACGTGATGAGATGCAAAATGTTCATGCAGCGTTAACACAGAAGTTACAAGCTAGCGAGCTGCGTGCGAAACATGCTGATGACCTACAGACACAGGTTACTGCATTGCAAGAGCAGATACGCTCGAGTGACCAAGCACGTGCACATGCAACAGAACAGCTGCAACAGTCGATCAAAGGTCTTGAACAGCAATTGAGTGCTAGTCAGACAGCGCACAAACAGTTGCAGAGTGAACATGCTCAACTGACTGCAGACTATGACCAATTGAAACAACAAGCTGCAGATGCACAGCAACAACAGCAAAAGCAGTCCACAAACGCTGACTCAGTGACAACAGCGAAGGAACACGACACGAGCATTACAGAGCGCTCAGCTCAAGGTACTGAACATGCAACCGCTGCTGCAACACTTGAACAGTCAGATGTGAATGACGTTGCTCTTGCTGACGACCACCGCAAGGCACTAGAGACGATTGAACAATTGAAGTCTGAGCTAGCTGATTTGCGCACACAACTCAGTGCACAGATTGAAAAGCATGCTGCTGACACTCAACGGCTACGATCTGATGCTCAACGCAATGAGCAAAAGCTGACAGAACAGCACGAGCACGCGTTACAGACTGCCAATGAGCAGATCACACAGTTGCAAAGCACAATTGAAGCGATGCAGGCACAGCACACAGCTGAACGCGATGCGCTACAAGCAGAGCATACCAAAGCGATTTCTCAAGCTCATGAACAAGCAGTCACACAAGCACAAGCCGAACATGCGCAAGCGTTAACAACCAGTGAACAGCGCAGCACAGAAGCGTTACACGCTGCGAAAGATGATAGCGCACGCCTGCAGCAGCAGATTGAATCTTTGACTGAGCAGCATAAAACTGAACTTGAGACATTGAAGACAGAACACACTGCAGCAATAAAAACAGGCGCACAGAGTGGTAACGAAGCACTGCAACAAGCAATCGCCAAGGTTGGTACACTGCAGGAACAGATACACAGCTTGAATGACATGCATGCTGCCGAGCTACAGCAACTAAAGCAACAGCACGCACGCAGCATTGAGGCGGCTCAGGATGCACACAAACAGGCTATCGAACAAGCAGAAAGTGCATTGAATGACGCAGAGAACGAGTGCACACGCTTGCAACAACAGTCTGAGACACTGCGCAAAGAACATGCAGCTCAACTCGACAAGCTTAAATTAGAACATTCACAAGCGTTGAAAGACAGTGAAACAGCGCTAGCTGACGCGAGAACAGCATCTGCACAAGCGTTACAGGCAGCTGAACAGAAGGCCACTGTACTGCAAATACGTGGCACGCAGCTGCAGACACGTGTCACGCAGCTGGAGCAGCGCGAGTCAAGCTTTGCACAAGAGAAAGGCCAACTGCTTGATCGCTTGCAGAGCAGTGAATCGGCTGCCTCGCAACGGTTACAGGCTGCAGGAACTGAAGTGAAACAGTTGAAAGAGGAGGTGCAAGTGTTGAAACAGAAGCTGAATGAGTCTGAAGCTGCGACGGGTGCTGCTCTGAGTGCCCTAGAAGGGGCACGCGCTGATGTTGCTGCTGCATCCAAGCAAGGCGTTCAGGTATGCTGGTCTGTTCACTTCATGTTCAGTGCACGCTCACGTATCAGCTGTAGTGTGAGACTGGTGTGTTGCACCTCAGTCGTGACTGAAGATGCTCGTCTGCATAGCGCGAGAGACAGCGTCCTGTGGTCCGCAACTACTGAGCTCACCCGATTGGTAACAACACCACACTACATCAGCGCTGTACGCGTAGCGATTAGCAGCTCTGTACAGCCCGTGTAGTGTGCCGTTTACTTCAGAGAGCATGTGTCTCAGTTGCATGTGACAGATGATGGGCACTGCTAACGTCTGTTGCATTGCCGCATGTGTCATATCGTTGCTTCCGCATTCAACATGTACAGTCTGCGCAGGAGACGCTAGCAAGGGCTGAAGCAGCAGCAGCAACAGCAGCCACCAAGGCACAACACCGGTTCGAGGAGCAGGTGAGTGCGTGCGATCGATCACTTGTATCGTTGTATACCGTCCGTCGTGTTGGTTCACCCGCAAATTCAGTCAACATGCGTATCTTACATCATTGCTATACTGGCGAAGCTGATACGCTTGGCTAGTCAGCATGATACAAGGAGCAGATGGTCACAGAGAGCTGATTTTACTACGCGCACAGGTTCATGCCATGTTGCACTGCAGCAGTGCAAAGCACACAGTCTGTGTCTACTAGAAAATCGCCTACAACATCCGCTCACTACTCCTGCCTTGCCGCAGCACCATTCCGGGTTACACTCGCCAAGTCGTTGGTCACATCACGTTCATCACGTTCTCGAGTCAGATGCTCACTTGCTTCGCAGTGTTTAGGCGCGCGTCACACAGTATTTTCGCCTCCACACGCTACCTGTGCGTCAAGACTTCCACGATGCTAAATGGCTTGTATAGCTGCTAATGACGATTGCATGCTACTCTAGTAGGAGCACAAACATTCAATGATTGCCATGTGCTTGTCTGTATCTGCCAACTGCTTGTCATCATGTGCTATCAGATTGCTGCAGTGAAGAGTGAAGCAGCATCAGCAGCTCAAGCAGCAACAGCTGCACAAAAGAGGCTACAAGATGAGGTACTGTATATACGCCTACACAAACGTTATGGTCTTGCACGCATCAGATGTAAGCAGCTGCTTGCTTGCAATCTGTTTTTGGCATGTAGAATCGGCATGCATACGCCGATGTCACCATCCGATGTACATGCTTTGGCTGCATCAACTGACAATGTCAACGCCGTGAGAGTGCCGACGCCTGTGACATTGTTGCCCCATTGCACTCACGAGCCGTAATGTCACTGCGACGTATGCATGTGCATGGCAGATTGACATGCTAAAGAGTCAACTGTCATCAGCAGTAGCGCAAGTCAAAGCAGCTCAGACAGCTAAAGCAAGCGCTGAATCAGCAATCGCTGAGATGAAAAACAAGCATTCCGAAGCAGTTGCACACCTCAAATCTGAGCATGAGGAGACACTGTTGCTAGCACAGGTATGGCGCTATTCAACATCACTCACACATGACAATACGACCCATTCCATGAAAGCTGGCCTTATATGATTAGCAAGAATAATCTTCCAATGCTCTTGCAATACTTCAGTGGAGCACTCCTAGTGTTTGTCGCATTGTTGCAGTGGTGGCACGCTTCGATGCGCATATGAGATGTCTTGTGCGACTGTGGCATCATGCATAATGAACGCCATGTATTATATCGCATGCGTAAACAAGTTCTGAGTCCACGTTGAGCAACAGCAGCAGCAGTTCTCTGCAACTACACACCAGCAGCTATGCTTGCTTTGACAGGATTGCGAAGACATGTGACTTGCAGATCTGAACCATGTTTCAGTTGGCAACAGGTCTTATCTTGCTTGGACATGCGAAGCAAAGCATATTGCTGGTGTGTTGTCTGCACTCAATAACGCAGTAGCTGCTGCTGCTACGATCATCAGTGGTGCGAACTGTGTTGGCATTGTCTAACTCTGCAAACTTTGACCCTCATCAAAAGCCTGAACTCGATAGCGTTGCATCAGGCCCTTGTCACATCAACGAGAAACGAGCAATTACCGATGCTCCTGTACGAATACCAGTCAGCACTGTTTGGACGCGTTGAGCACAGTCAGTGCGATGTTATTACCCATGCATTCATTGTGTATTGGCTACTGACGCATGCACGTTAGCCTACAGGTCTGGTCTGGTACCCTACTCAAATCTATGCAGTATGGTGAGCACGCTATGCTGCTTTGTGTTCATGTATCACAGGTGCAGCTGGATCAGACACGCAAGAGTGAAGCAGCTGTGAAAGCACGACTGAGTGAGCTAGAGAAGGAAGTGCCCAAGCTCAGAGACACTGCTGCTGAGGTGCGTTGTGCCATATTGTGTTGTTATGCTCGCCTTCTCTTTACACCAATGTTCATATCTTATCATGACTCACCTGGTACTCGCCTGCTGTATCTGTGTGATGCACACCCGTAAGCTGTAAGACTCCATGTGTTACTGACTGTGCGATTCACGGGTCTTTCGTGTCATGCTTACGTTGCCCTTCACGCAGGCAACAATTGACAGTACAGTACTATACGTGTGTGTCAATGTGTTGCTGCGAGACTGTGCGCCAGTCGTACTTGTAACGCATATCATGCTGATGCAGACAGACCGCCGCGTGTCGTGCACGTTTATGCATCCTTCAATATACGAGCAACTGTCGTCTGCTCACACATAAGTGCTGTATGTTATGTCTATGTTGCATTTGCGTTGCAGGTTGATTTCTGTCAGAAGGCTGCCCACAGTGCTCAAAAAGCCTTGACCAGTGCACAGAACAAAGTTGATGACCTCAAACTACAGCTAGAAGCAGCAACAGCATCCAATAGAGCAGCTGCACAGGACACTGAAGCACTGAAAACAGAGGTGGCTGAGAAGGCTTCTACAATCACAAGACTGCGCGTCGAGAAGCAGGTATTACCCTCAAACTGATAGTCCAAAGTATGAGCTAGTAGCTGATGTTGGGCGAATGTCGCAGTTGTCACTGACGCTAGTGTAGCGTGGAAATTGATGGTTGCTACTGCTTGCCATCTGGTTGACATCTGGTAGTACAATTTCAACTTGCATGTATGACTGCTGGTGTTCTGTACCTATGAGCAGTACTGCAAGTGTTGAGGAACGCAGCAAGGTGCCGTTACACTGAAGTTTTCGAATACGCATGACTGCAGGGCATTGTCTGACTGCAATGCAATCGTGAGTGTTGGCTGGCTCAGTTGTTTGAGCGCTTTGCTGCGTCCTACTGCGCGCATTACATCTGAGCATGCGTCTCCGTCACCGTGTTTGTGCTGACCTTTCGCTTATTGAGCATGTGCTGTTACCACAGTCGAGCTGTGTAGCTGTGTTTCGTGGCTCATGTGTTCATCGACACCTTGGTACACGCTTGATTCGTGATACAGGCAGCAGAGCAGGCGCATGCGACACGTGTCGCTGCAGCAGCAGCTACTGAAGCTGAGGTACGAAAGATGTTTCTTGCGCTTGTGTACAGAGTTGGTGACACACTGCTTTCGATGCTTCGTGGCACCTATGTAAGGCCCGCTGCTTTACCTTTGACAGCATGGCGAATGATTGACAGTGTCATAGGTGGATCTCACCGCGTCTGATGCAGTCTTTCTCTCTGCACAATAACTGCTGGTGGCGTAGCGTGCTCATGCGCACCGCTGTACTCCTATTCATCATATATAGCCAGCAGCATCTATGTTCATTCTTGTGACCCATACATCAACACCGTTTGAACTGCTTCATTCATTCTGTTGTTGTTTTTGCGATGCAGGTGGTAGCTGCTCGTGCAGAGCTCGCGGGCGCACAGAAACGCCTAGAGTCTGTAACGGCTGAGGTTGAAACACTTAAACGTGCAGCTGTAGAACAGGAAGGGCACTTCAAAGCTCAGCTGTTACAAGCACAGGCTGCTGTTGCTGACGCCAAGGCTGAAGCAGGTCAGCACTCATATCAAACATTTGTTTGTGATGCTCCCCGTGTTTAGGATTTCTTGCAACGTAAGCGTTGAGGTGGCCTTATATGACTACACGTATCACCAACGGAGCAGGGACAACTTGTGTTGTCACTGCTTGATCGCGGCATTGACAATGCGCACCACCTTGCACAGTCACTACATTCAATGGCACAGTCTAGCCCAGCACACAGGCTGTTGCTGTTCCTTGCTTCTGCATTTTTTGCCTCTACTCATAAGCCGGCGTGTTCGTGAACCTTAGCACACGTAATTACGAATACAGCGACCCGCAACGCACACTGCCATTATCAGACACGCATGCTTCTGAGAGATCGTGTCCGTAGATTGACGCGTCACGGCTTCATCTTGCTTAGCTTCGCACTACACCATGCGTTGTTGTGATGTCTTGTGTTCATGAATGTAACAGAGAGCGCAGCAGTCACAGCAGCACAAGCAGCAGTTGCTGAGGCACAGGCGCAGACTGCTAAACTGGAACAAATGCTCAGTGAGGTAACGACGCGATCCATATTTTTTTTGACGTCACCCGCTCAATAGTTAGGTCACATACGCGTTTGCATCACGCCAAATATCAAACAACTGTACCTATGTACACACCAAAATCGTGTCGTCATTAGAAGCCAAGAAGAGTACTCGTATAAGCGTGCAGTGCGCACTCTGCATGCTTTGAACTTCTGCTTCCCCAATGCATCCTGTGGTTAAGGTTTCAGTCCTGCTCGGCTGGGCACGACGCACGCGTTTGCAACAACAGCAACTGTGAGGCCGGTGTGTGTCTTGCATGGATGTTACACCTGATTGACTCACTGTGCCAGTCTACAGTTGCGCTGGATTTAATCGTTGTGCTCAGCCGAGTTGCTGCAGTTTCTAACGCAGTCGTCTCTTCTGTAGCGCGTATCAATGGCAATGAGCTTCGTACGCTAGCGATGCTATACCCGCTGTGACGTCCTGCGTCTGTTAATAGTTGCTGCGAAGCAACCCCGTCGATCTAGATATGGGTTGTCCTGGTCACAAAGCACAAGAGCCTTTGGCAGTCTGTCGTTCATGTTTACGCACACACTGAGTTACTCGTGCTGTGTTATACATACCATACAATATCATCACAGGTGAAAGCTGATGCAGCTAAGCGGAGTAGTGCAGCAAGGAAACTCATCTCAGAGAAAGACACACGCATCGCTGAGCTACAGTCCAAGCTTGGACAACACGAACAGGTGAGCAGAGAAGCGGATGTTACATGTATATCTGCATGGAAAGTACATCACAACACGTACGCATTGCACAGCGCACCACCCTCGGACGCTTCTGAGCCCTACCTGCACGCATGCCACAGCATCTAACGTTCTGTAGTGTCATAACAAAGACCCGCGTGCATCTCAGTTGAGTCGACCCAGAATATCATCCGTTTGAGATGGGCTTGGTCAACCGTTGCCCGTACATCTGATGCCACCTACATGCCGCGTTTTGCGTCAAACATATCGATCTTTTTCGCTGCGCCCACGTGTTGCAGGGTAACGGCAATTCAGCTGGTATGATGGACGTACTGAGTCTTGATCCTTCTGATCCTAGGCTGCTCAGACTCGCACAGGCACAGGTACGCAACGCATTAGCAGACACTCGGTCGGTACATGCAGTCTCCATTGCTCTAGTGTCGATAGCATGCTCATCATTTCGTCAGGCTGCGTCACGCGCAAACACGCTGCTGTTGATTCCGAGGTAGCAGTGAACATGTGCTCTCGTAGTTACCGTCCCTCTCGAGCGCAGTTGATGGGTTTTGATGGTGCGATCGATTGGACAATGGAGCACAGCATGTTCGAATGCGATCTTGCCTTGTTCCTCTGTGTATGATGTCAGGCTCAAGCGGAAGCTGAGCGCAGATCAGCAGCCATAGCCAATGCAGGCAATACGCATGGGAGCAATACACATGCAGCCGTTACACATGCAGCTGTGCACAACAGTGGTGATGCTCCTGCTGAGACTGAGCGCCTCATCAGCAGCTCTGACCAACAACCTAGGTATATGAATACTCCCCATTCACAGATTGTGTCAAGGTATGCAGTTTGATCTGATCAATGATGTGTCTTGAGGGTGTGCCTCTCCACCTCACAGGGAATAGAACCGAGACTCAGCTTTAGTGTGACATCGTATCCTATGCCGCGTGAAGCGAAACTTTGCTTCACTTAGCGTGGAATGTAAAGAGTATAGACGTTTGAGTACAAGCGTGACACGTTATGGGATGCCAAAGACAGTAAGTGGATGGTAATTGCATCAGCTGCTGCAAGTTCTGCGCGGCTTGCATAGGAACGCAGGGCTATGCAACGTAATGCTACGTCTAGTGTTCTGTGCTGATCTGGAATCAACCCTACACAGGGTAGAGTCGCGCGAGCTATGTGCAGCTGATGCGAGTTAGATCATGTGTATCTCATGTTTGTCGCTGGCAATTGAGATGACCAGAACGTGCAGAAACGTGCAGAAAAACGTGCGGTTGAGCTGTTGTGCAACTGGGCAACGTGGTATTTGCCGTAGCACTCCAAGCTATGCGCACCCGAGCCTTGTTGACCACGTACTGTATGTGTCGATGCCATGTGTGTGTTGTACGCACAGTGGCAACCACTACATGCGCCGCACGAGCAGCCTGAACATGGGCCTGACAGTCAATGTGGAGTATCTCAAGGCTGTGATCTTGACCTACATCACCATGGGCTCCAACAGCAAGGCGAGATGTTGGCAAATCTTTCATGTGGGCTATTCTGTTGCTATGTCTTTATAGTCAATGTTTATGCTACTTTGCACTGTCAGTCTTCCGACACCTAGTATGTCACAGTATTGCGGTGATCAGTGCTCTGGTGCGACTCTTGTTGTCTTGGACGATGCAATATGTGACATAGGCGTATCCCATTGTAGCGTGCATAGCACTGCGTTGATGCTCGCTGCACATGCTATCCGATGTTGTTGTCGTGTTGGTGTGACAGGAGCGGCATGCGCTTGTGCCTGTACTGGCAACACTGTTGGACTTGTCAGCTGCTGAGGTGAAGCGTGTGCAAGAAGGTCTCAAGTGGGAAAGGTAAGCGCATTGAAGTATAAGCACTCAATTGTGCACGCACTCTGCTCTTGAACGGTATGCGTTTCTCTTGTCGAACCATTAGCGTTCAGCTTGACAATCTGAAAGATCACTCGGGAGTTAGCTTGGTGACACAGCACTCATGCAAAAGCTCTCTAGTGCTTGTCGTGGCCACGCTCAACAACAGGAGTAAAACCGCTCCACGATAAGCGGCATCTCAAGCGTAGTCTGGCCCCACACACTTACGCCATGCCTATTCTATTGTTGATGATCGCGTCTCTGTGATCTGAGCTTGCTTGCAGGTGGGGCGGCCTGATGGAAGTGAAGGAGATCAAGCGATAAACGCCTCTATGGCATTACGTCTCGAACCATGCACACCTCGCTCACTGTATGAGGCAGACATGCTCACCAAGTAGCTAGCTAGCATGATACTGCTGATAAGTCGGTGCATGACGTCACAGTACACGAGCAACTACACACGCAGAGCAACATATACTGCGCACATGCGCGCAAAGCACCAACGCTTGTCCGACTGAGTGTGTATGGTACACTGCAGCCACATCGATTTTGCTAACATAAGGTCAACATAGGAAAGCAAGCATCCACATCCTGTACATAGTCAGCTTACATAGAGCACAAGGCTAAGGGTGCCTGAGAATGTAGACACATCATTTACCGCAAGCAGTTACAGAGTGCATATTGAACGTGCACGGCAAACATCAAGCTTTCGGTCAAAGGCACGCACAGAACACATACATGCACTTGGTGCACGTCACAATGCAAAGATATACCGCTTCAACGTTATCACGCAAACGGTCGTCCTCGTTATTGCGCTGCGTTCGTCATATTTGCAACTACTGATGCGACCAATTGTATGCGCGAGCACGCCCAACAAAGCAGCACAACACGCGACTCAAACGTAGTAGAAACGTAGCATACACGTAGCAAGACGCAGCACAAAGCATGACTCAAGGGTGCACGTGTTTCAAGCCAAAACTGTTCATCTAGTCTTTGACAGCATTGCTTTTTCGAGGTCGCGCGTCTGTTCATAATATAGCTTTGGCGGCAAACACGCGGTCAGTTTCAGTAGTCATTGTAGCAGCAAATCACGTCTTGTCATCCTTCTTGTTCTCATGTGGTCGTCTCTCTGCTTCTGAGGGCAGAACACACAGGACACATCAAGCACCAGGCGTTTCCTTCTCCGTTTTGCTCGCTTTCTTCGTTCTGACAGAATCAGGTGTCATTTGTCGTCATGCAAGGCCATGCACCGGTCGCATCTCTCTCTTTGCTGCCTCATGAAGGCCTGTTCTGTTGACATGACAAACGATAGAGGCTTGCTGTTTAGATGGGCAACTCGCTCGCGATGATCTGATGTGCATCGCGCGCGCTTGTACCGGAACGACGAATCTCTCCAGAGTCATGAAGACACATGCGCATAGACGTCAACAACTGCACATGCATAGAACTCGATGTCGTGGCTCGAAGTAATTGTGCTGATCTAAGTGCTCTGCGATTATTTCGTACTATCTGGCATACGATCACATCGTCAGGGCATGTTCCTATACATAGGCCAAGCTTACTTGTCGGCCGTGTCGAGAGAGAGGTGAAGAGAAGCGGATTTCTGTCGTCATTCTTCCGAGACATGCCGCGGCGTCTAGAGCTGAGCAAGCACAGTATCTCTGCGTGGAACAGTCTTGACATCACCAACAGCAGCTAGGGCAAGGGGTGACTTGAGTGCACGTTTGGCTGCTGCTACAACTGCATCAGCACTCACACCTACAGCAGCAAACACACAGGACACATGACATTTAGAGTCATGTAGTCTCACATTATAGTCGACGAGGCGTCGAGGGTAACATTCATCACTGAGAAACGTCGACAGTTGGTGACGAGGTGCAGGCTTAAGCACCAATTACATTGGTCGACATACAAACAATCAGGCGTTTGCATAGGTCAAGACGCACGGCGGTTACGGGAACACAAGCGTTGCACACTTGACAAATCCATCCAGTCATGCAATAGACACGCATACAGCACGTGTGAGGCTGCACGACTGCTCCACGCGTCTGTGGCTGCGTGGCGTATCATGTAACTGGTTGTTGCCCTGTTGAGCTTATCAACAGCATATCCACAAAGCTATCTATGTGCATACGAATGATGTATACCCGCAGCATGTGTCGTGATGTGTGTTGTGTATACCAGAGAGGTCAGCACTAAGCAGTTTAGTAGCAGCAGAATCCCCTGCAAATGCTGCTGTTGTAGCCAGCACTGCTAGTGTGCTCTGTGACCCTCCAGCTCCAAGCAACACTACAGTGAAACAATGCACACACAACACACAGAGCAAACAGCATAGCATCGAATTCGATGATATCAGATAACAAACGAGTTAGCGGGCAGAGGCACAGTGGACAGACAGTAAGGGCTACATCTGGCGCCATATGCACAGTGCAGCACTGCAACTGTACAGCGGTATAGATCTGACATGCCAGACCACACCCGGCTGCGTCGCACTGAGTGCTACGGCTCCGACTGGAAGGTAGAACCTGTCACCGGCAGTTGCTAAGTGTTATGGGTCGCATCGCAGGCGAGAACACATGGTCATTATATAAGTGAATGGGCGAAAAGTGAAAGATATTTGAATGCTAGCGCATGTGACTCTGCGACGCCTTCAGCAACCATCACTCAACGGTTTCTCTCGATCGGGGAGCACAACGCAAGTGACAGTTAGCTTACAAGGGGTCGAGGTCGGCACGCGCGCTGTGATGTGCGGCATGCTCACTTTTCGCGCGTCATGAGTGGACAGGCTCAGCATGAGTGGTAAACCTCACGCGCGTATCGTAGAGACTGACACTGAACAAGGCTGGTGTTACCGGGAGCAAATACGAATCTTGGTCTTGTCTTGTCCTGAATGGTGATCAGCTGCTGTGCAAGAGTGTTGACAATGCAAGCTCAATCGGCTATGCAACTTGATTGTGCAACACGACACCAGCAGGCTACACGTTATCGTTGTATTCTGTTACAGACTGACCATCACCGTCTCTGTCACAGACTGGTAACTGCTGTGATGTCAAATAAGTGCAGAGGTGTATATATTTTAAACGCTCAAAGATATTCAAACTGTTGTATGTTGTACCTGAGAGGCGAGCAGAAGTGATAGCAGCCTTGAGCTCGCTGTCATTAGCAGGTTTGCTAGCAGCAGATTTCAGTGTAGCAGCCAGTGCATGCACAAGGGCAGGGACACCATCAGATGCTGCTGCTCCTGTCACACCAATCAAACCTGTCAAACACCATACATACGCACATAGATATCGAACACACATACACACATACATACAGATGGCACGTCAGGTGCTCGTCGACTAGATACGCATAGGTTGACTGCAAACCTTGTGCAACTCCTATTGTGTCATTGGGACTAGCAACATAGCCCCTTGCATCTCGACATGGCTACACTGGCCGCACTTGTAATGCACAGAATGTGTGTCACAGGTAATGATGTAAGCTTGACATTGCAGACAGTGCTTTGGCGTGCAAGTGAATCGACTCATGATGCACCGCAAGATGCACACCAAATGTCAAGAATACGCGATGCAAACAAACCACATCCAGAAGACATGACCTCACATTTGGCGGCTGCAAACACGTGGGTCAGAGTGACAGCGCAGCATCAATCTGACAATACGTGTCACAGAATCAGCGAGTTGGACATGTCTCCATAGCATCATTCACGATGCTCACGTTTGATGAAGACAGCGTAGCAAAAGCAGTCTTGATGATGCCATGTACATTGCAGTCACCAGGCTGAACGTTTGTGTATGTTCAAGAGACGCAAAACAGATACTGACCTGTATCAGAGTATGGTGTAGCGAAGGCGGCAGTAGTTGGGTGAGCAGCCTTGACCCGCATCTCCAGTAGAGCCTTCAGCACTGCAAATGCTGCTGCATCTGTTGACATACCATGACATGCAAACAATCAAGAACAGATACACACACTTGGGCAGATGTTAATGAGAAGAGAATTGGGCAGATGACACACAGCTGCTACGCTAGCGTCTCCAAAGCAGAAGCAAGCAACACTGGCACACTGCGCATCAGGTCAATGCGCTCGTCACAGAGAGTATATGGTTGCTATCATGCGTGCAAGGATCAAGGGTGAAGTGCCTGCACGCAACAGCTACACACCTTTGTCGCCAGCACTTGCGCCCTCCAGCACTAGGGCAACATGTGTGAAAGGTCCTACAACAGTCAGAATTAAAGAACAACAACACAAGCGCATCCATCAACCTGTATGAGTCACTGCTAAGCATGCTGATACAATAGATCATACTCTGATTGGAGATGTCGTGGATAAACACAACGCAAAAAGTTGCAACACGGTTGGCAGTGTACTTAGTCACACGAGAGTCGCTTTGTCAATGCTCGAGCCAAATGCATCAATGCGACGCAGTCCGTGTTGATGTGATGCAAAGTATGTCCTAACCTGTAGCAGGCACTCTTGTCTCGCCGCCCACAAACTTACTGCTAGGAGTGTCTGGTGGCCAAGCAAAGAGAGTAGGCATGCATTGTCAGTATACATATATGTACAAATCGCCGAGACGAGCGGCTGAGTTGCTCAGCAGGTGCGCACTTGCCTCACTGCAACAGACGATAGCCGTTGCGGGACAACATTAGCATGACATGATGACAGATCGCTAATGTCGAACTTGAACTTTGTGCTCACGAACAAGCAAAGACATGACAAATTGAGAGCCAACACTTGCCCAAACAGAATGCTAGTGGAACGGCAGGTCCAAGCCACGGACGTTGTCTATCCCATCATGCAAACAAGAGACAAGGACCACTGCACGTTCATAGTGCCAGGTTGACTCACTTGATTTTCCGCCCTGAGCAGATGCGCTGCCAAGGTTGCTCCGTGCAATCTCCTCTAGCTCAGCATGAGGCACACCAACACCTATAGTCAGATATACAGCATGAACGCATACGCAGAACGATTGTGAGAGTGCGGATATCTATCAAACGAGCATCGTAGGCACCAGACGTGTATGCAGAGCAGCGAGAGAAGCAGACTGACCCATGCCGCACATGCTATGAAAGCATTCATAGAGGACTTTGCATTGGCAAAGTATCGATCTGCGGAAGTATGTGTGAACTGCCAACAGTGAATGGCCGTCGAGTAAGGTCCTTGCCTCCACTCAATTCTAGGAGCACTAAGTGCGCGAGCAGAGAATCGCGTTGGAAGAGCATCTTCTAGCTCAAGCACTTAGAAAAGCGCGACTCGTACGCAGAGAGCAAGGTCCTCCATCGCATCACATCATGATGTAGCAATCGCACCATAATCGTTGCGTGTACACGCCTTGTTCAGGCAGTCTGCAAGCCGTGATAGTCCGATAGGTGAGCAAGACACATTTCTGCCCCAATCGGTACAGAACGGTCAGCAACTGACCAAGTGATCTGCATCTGGATACATACAGAATTATTGCTGTGCCCACCTGTGAGGAATACTCTGGAAGGTGCTGCTCGCTCATCAGCAATGGCCCTGATCTCACTTGCAGAGAGCTCACATCTGCACAATGCACATCCCACACAATGTACCATACACATGAGTGTACTCATTAAGTGAAAGGTGAAATGGTAGGCCGTGTTGCCACCTACGCTATTGAGTCTAATGGCTTATGCGATGATCGTTCCGTCCAAGAAAGTGGAGAAGACAGTGCTGACATCTCGATAGGATCAACTCGTGACCATCAGACTCAACAGCCTGACAGCTTTCCCATGCAGACTCCGTGCTGCTACTAACAAGCGCCACATCGAAAAATTAATACCCGATCGAGTGACAACGGCCCGCTATGAACGCATATCATCCAGATGCGAAGCCGCAGAAAAGACGCATTGCGCGGCATGAACATGGTTGTACTCGCTCGCTGCACAAGTCGATGGAGATACATGAAGGGTTGAATGATGAGGTCCTCCATACTCGCTGTAGTACACGATGAGAGTATAAGAAGGGTGGAACGACACTCCCACTCACTCTAGTACATAGTGAAGGTCAAGAAATATATCGGGTGAGTATCGATGCTGTGATATTTGGTAATGGTATACAGAGTGTGGAACGATTGATACTTACTCGCTGTAGTAGGAGTGGCCAAGAGGGGAAGCAGCATCAAAAGCAGCAGCATGCACAGCCTCTGTCAGCAGCAGATCTGGTGAGCTCCTGTACTCAGGCAGGTCTGTCTCCTTCACTAGTGCCTCCTGTACATAATTATGCGTATCGCAATAACATGAAACACAGTTCAGGATTCAGACACTCGCAATCAGGTTTTCAATGCTTTCACGGTACGTATCACAAGCCGCGAATTGGTGCCCTAGAAGAGTCTCTTGACTGCAAGGATCATTTGGGATGGAATCATGTGCAGCCGCCTCTGCATGAAGCCTCACATAGGACCAAGTGACACGGCTCAAGCGATCGTCTGTGCAGCAGGTTGACACGTCCTCAGTGCATCATTTCTTGCTTCGATGCGCGTCGTTATGCAACCAGAGTCATCAACACACGACCATTGATGTGTCTCAGCCCTTACCTGAGCAATCTCGATCTCAAAGCTGCTGAGGCGTGGGGCAAGCACAGTCTCTGACAGAGCTTGCACAGCTACATCTACAGTGTCTGGCAAGCACTGCGCTGCATAGAGAGTCTGCTCACGCCCGCCAGCAGCAGACACGTATACGCCTGCGTTCTCCAAGTCTCTGTACAGGGCAAGAGAGCACACAAGAACGCGCAGTATAGCATAACGGTGTGAGGGGACTGTCACTATCGGAACGGCTCGAGCACAAATGCTCAGGCTGTGACTGACAGCTTTGATGGATGAGGTTTGGCACCAATACCAGATATACTACCATGTCGGATCACTGTGATCAAGACGTACCGATTTGAATTTGAGCGTCGATCTGCTCATGGTGCTCCTGAAGGCCATCCTTTGCAGTAACAGGGTCGTCCCTGACTGCGCAAGCGTTTCATCCCTAGATCCAGCCTTGATCAGCAGACCAACGCTTGGAGACTGCGTGTGCAAGCATACGGAAGCATAAGAAATACGCACCCTCAGGTATCATCGCTTGGCCTTCTGCAGTAACGACAGTGCTGGATATATGCACGAGAAGCACACAGCATACCTTGTCGCCATTTTTCAAAGAGACCACTGTCACTCCATTTGACAGCTTAGACACGGTCGTGACTGGCTCAGGTAGCCGCGAGGGGAAGTCCCAGGTGTCCTGCAAGCACACACAAAAGCCAAAGATGCCTTTTTCTTTTTTTTTATGTGTTTTCGAGACCTTGCCTCTCTAGGGCGGGCTCATCGTGATCACATCTAGTGCGTTTGCCCAGTGGCGGAGCAAGCACTACTCGACTCCCAGCTACTGTCGCTGCTGGAGTGTGAAGCTATGTCCTATGCCAAGATCATCGAAATGCAGATTTGCTTGTTGCGTGCGCTTCTGCAGCAGCAAGACCAGAATTGCGCTTGCACAACGCAATGCATTCGACATTGTAGTCACCGCGATATACTGACTCTCTCTCACCCTGGGAACTCCTCTTCCAAACGTGAGCAGTGCCGACAGTGCGCGTTTCGCGGATGCACCAGCTCCAGCAGCGCAGCAGCTGCCTGCCCGGCTCAGAGCTGCAGCTCTTGCTAGCATCATGATTCAAAGATCTCTTCAGCTGCGCTCCGGGACACACCCCTGTGCCAAATTGAGAATGCACTGGTTCTGTCAATCTTTGTGTACAGCACAAATGGATCTCAAAGCTGATAATAGCACCATGGGTGCTGAACAAGGACAGCAGAGCAACAAGAAGGCGAAGATCGATGACACGACCAGCTCGAGGATCTCAACTGCTGCCTCGACAGCTGAGCTGTTCTGCTTGCTGTCGACAGCTCTGGACGCTGAGAGCCTGGCTCATGTCCTGATACACTCCACAGTGGCTGAGCTCTGCCTCTTTGGAGGCACCTGCAGGTAGGTGTACGCAATGTTCGACAAAGCGCGGGAAAGCTACTGCGAGGCTTAGAACAGTGTGAAAAGGAAAAACTATAGGCGCGGGATCCAAAAGGACACACGCCACGCCTCCTACGAGTGATAACAGTGTGTTTTCTGCTTTTACACAGGGCCTTCAAGGCAGAGTCAATGGAGCCTAGGCACTTCGAGCACAGAGCAGAGCAAGCGCTGCTGGACCCGCGCTGCTCACTGGGCACTGGCCTGTTCGAAGATCTGCAGCAACAGCTCAGCAAACGACACTTGGCCATTCAATTCTCAGCTGAGCGCTGCCAGATATGCAGAGACCGTACGTCCTCCTTCTTTGTGCTCCGCTGCTGCCGTTGCTGCCTGAACTGCTTCCACAACGCAGCTGAAGTCCGTCTGTGCACGATTGACCATGCAAAGGTCAGTGCGTGCCACAATTGTTGTCTGTCTATACCTGCTTTGTACAGTATTATTGTCATATACTATTTTATATGAACGCAGCTCAACAAACCCATTTCTATGATTCAAACAGCCAGTATTATTGTTCATATACTATTGTATATGAACGCAGCTCAACAAACCCATTTCTATGATTCGCGTGGCCGTTGTTGTGGACTCAGGAAGTGTACCTGCTGACACCTCAAGGGGGCAGGAAGCTGGCTCAGCTGGCGATCTCTAATGCTGTGGAGTGGCAGAGCTGCGCACAAGAAGACCCGCACGGTAGACCTCACGCTGACCTCTTTTGCTGAGGAAGCAGCTGTTGAGCGCTGGGGCAGTTTAGAGGCTCTTGAAATTGAGAAAGCCAAGCGCAGAGCGAAAGCGCAGAGTACGTACGATGCTAAAGTAGCTGCAGCTGCTGCTGCTGGCACTGGCAAAAGGGTTGCTAGGCCTAAGCTACTCAAATCCGCTGTCGTCAATGTTGCTGGCAGTGATCAAGTGCAAGGACGCTGTAAGTCCACTAAAGTATCATTGCTGTTTTGTGTTCGTGCAGCGTCCGTGTTCGTGCAGCGTCCATGCATGCGAAGGTGATCAAGCATCGTTCATTGCAAAGATTCGCTACTTTCAGCACGCTCATCACCGTTTGCACACACTGACTATACTGATGTGTTTGCGTGCTTGTGTCATGCATGTTTCGAGTTCCTACAGTGAGCATTCTGAAGTATGGCTTCGTGAACACCAATGTGGGCACAGCGCGTGACCCTGCTGCTGCTATCAATATGGACAGCGACGAGGACGAGGTCTGCAACTGCATGAACTGCAGAAACAGAAGGATGATCGACCTGTTCGACGACGATGACTCTGAGGACGACAACATGATTCCTGCCTTCGCGAACCTGGCTGATATGCTGCGAGAGTCGCTCATGGGCAACTGGACCAATGTGGCCAACATGCTCGCCATGGCAGGCCTCGTCGGCGGCGGTCAGAGCAATGATTCTGACTCTGATATGTGAACAGAGCATTATTTGTTAGTTGGCATGGCATAAGCACCCGGGTGTGTGTGAGAGTATGCGGATCCGCTGTGTGTCATAATAGGAGGACTCATGGCGCAGCTTGTAGTAGTATATGACCATGCATGAGTGCGTGTAACTTTTTGGAGACAAAGAGGCGCCTTTAGCATCCAGATTCTGTGAACGAGCAAGCTCCGTGTATGTGCGGGTCATAAACGCTCAGCTGACACCCGCAACCATATAGCTGTAGGCACTGCCTCATGCGTGATTAGACAGATTGACGTGACGGCGCTTTGGGGCATAGGTGGCTATGTGCTGGACGGCATGAGTGCCAGCTTTCGTGATTGCACTGCACGTGCACAGATAGTTTCATTACGCCAATGGCAAGCATACAGTGAGTGTCAACAAGCTACAAGCGGAAGAGCTATGTGTGCGTCAGATCCTTCACATATGAATACCTCGCCATCGATTCGAGCAGAGGCCGTGTCTGATACATAGCTGTGACATAAACATTTGTTTTCTCCTGCTGCAATGTCATGTTTGTAGAGCTCGTGTGTCTTGTTGCGCGAAGCATGCCTCTCAGTCCCTGCCATTAGCGCGGTATGTACAGGAAGCAATGTCAGGCTTGTCCCGAATGCGGTTCGTACACTGTGCCATTGATGGCATGCTACTCCAGAATCATGCATGCTGTGGCTGTGCGCATACGAACAGCGCAGACCTGATGTTCCAACTGAAGAATAGAGTGTTGAGTCCCTTGCACCTGCATGCCATGTGCATGTGCATATGCACTGTTGACACTTATGTACATGTGTGCGCAGTGGCTTCGTTGCTTGTTCTTGGCGTGACGGTCTTCCGCTTGTGAAGAGCTGCCGCAGACCGCTGATGTTATTCGCTTCGTCACGTAACACGCAGGTTGCTGCCATCTTGTCTCTTCATGCGTGACGTGTGAAAGTGGGTAATCCAGGTGCACAGCAGCTTTGACTGATCTGTACAACAAATGTTGGGTTCCTTTAGCTTGTGTTCAGTGTGCTCGTAAGAGCATCCGGTTTTCATGCGTTATGCTGCTCGGCAGACCTTCACCCATGCTGCTGCTGCTGCTGCTACTTTCGCTGCTGCTGCAAATCACGTTTACGCTGGTCTTCAGCAGCTCTTTCTAACAGCGTTGCTTGTAGCGCGCGTCCTCTCTCACTTGCCGCGTCTGCAGGCGTGTGACCAAAGATGTTCTTTGCTGTAGGGTCGACTCCTTCCTTGATGAGTGCGCAAATCAGTGGCGGTGACCTCCCAACCACCGCTGCGAGGTGCAAAGCATTATTGCCCATTGCGTCTCGACCTCGAATCAGTACAGACATGTCTAGCACAAGGCTCCTTACAGTACCGATCGTACTAGCATCTTTGACGCCGTGCAGCGCCAATTTTTCTGTCTCCAGCCGCTCTGTTCTGCTCATAGCTCGCCACTGAGGCGATGTCATCAATGCTTTTAGTGCTGCTGCGCTGCTGTGAGCCATACCCACATCCACAGCCTGTTTGTCGCACTTTGCTCCCCTGGCGAGAAGTAGAGTCACAGTCACTGCGTGATCCGCCTTTATCGCCATGTGCAGAGGCGTGAGGCTAGTGGTTTCGGCAGAGTCAATGTTTGCGCCAGCCGCAAGCAACACTTTGGCAGCTGCTGGGTGACCATACTGTGCTGCCCAATGCAATGCTGTATAGTTGTGCCCATTTCTTGTGTCAACGTCAAACCCACACGTCAGAATGAAGCGGATGCAGTCCACGTGTCCTCCTGCTGCGGCCAGATGCAACGCCGTTTCTATGCGACCTCCACATTCTACCAGAAAGGGAGCCCAACGTGTGTGCAGCAAGCTCAGCATGGTCGCGTGACCGCTTTGGGCCGCACAGCGCATGGCTGAGCGAACAATTGTCCCCTCCTCCAGGCGACACGTTCAGCACCTCAGCTGCAGCTGCGGCGTCAGCTCCCATGATCCATGAGCCAACGCCACTGCCTGCTGGTCATTCTCGCAACTCGACATCAGTGGCGAATGCTCTGCACATTGCACTCTTGCGCCTCTGGAGACCAGCAGAACGATTGCCTCTAAATGGCCCGCTACGGCAGCTGCACACATCGGGCTGAAGATCGTGCCTACATCGGCATTCGGATCAGCGCCGGCATCAAGCAGCAGCGTTATTTGTTCTGCTCTGTTGTTGTGACAGCATGCAGCCAATAAGGTCGTGCTGTCCAACGTGTCAGGACCCGTATAGTCCTCACAGCGGACAAGAAACCTGCCTTGCGGATCCAGGAAGACTCGTGCGTGCAAATCGCCACCTCTAGCAATGTACCGCCTGAGATCTCGAGCGCTACCTTGTGGTGTTGAGCTAAGGAGCTTAAGCAGCTGCGAGCTTTGCCGCGCTGTTGTAAGCGTTGTTGTCGTTGCTGCTGTGGTCTCAGGCATTGTTCTGCTTTTCAGACTGCGAGGCTGTAAGTGCTGCTAAGCACTAGGATACTATTGCACTGTCCCTATTTGTTTCAGGCGTTGAAATCACCTGCTTACACAACACTCAGAACCTGTCAATGTCGGGCTTGCTGCAGCACACCCATCTTCCTGTATGCTTGATGTAGACACAGTAAGCCCAGAAGACTTCTCTGCTGCCCTGAAAGGACTCGAGCCGAAGCTGCTGCATGGACATTCCTTGTTACCTTCGATTGTGAAAGATCCAACAGCATGGCAACAGCAGCAGGGTGATCATCTCAACAATATACTGCAATCGCAGGATGCAGATAATGTACGAGTCGATGTGGCGTGCAGTGACGACGGTGGCAGCTACTCAGGAGATGCTGCGCGTCGACAGACTGTCTCGCTGCGACTGGGAGACTTTTTTTCAGCATTCGACTCCCAGCACAACAGTAGCTCAACATGGCTTGATACTGAAGAGCTTGCAGGTCTACAGTTCTATCTAGCGCAGTGCACTGTGCTATCACGAGACCCTGAGGTGCAAACACAGGTTCCGCAACTCGAACTATGTTTCTGTGTTCCACCTGCTATTGATGCATCGGATCTCCTGCAGCTGTGTCTCTGGGCGGCGCCTACAGCAACAACTACAAATCTACACTACGACTGCAACCACAACCTGCTGCTGGTCATTCGAGGCAGGTACTGTAGCCTGTGCTCTTGCATGACTTGAAATTAAGTCAACCAGCACAGAACAGCGTCACTACTTGTGTGCATTGCTTGCTCCTCACAGTAAGACAGTAACGCTGCTACCACCATCTGCGACACCTCTTTTGAAGCCACTGCCAGCTTATGCGCCAACACCCAATCATTCCACACTGTCGGACCAGGAGGTACAAGCTCATGTGGCGAGGTATCATGGCTCACGAGTTATTACTGTCACAGCTGGACAGGCTGTGTACATTCCTGAGGTCAGTGGAGGTGGTGTCAATGGTACTGTGTACCTGTCATACGGAAAACATGTAAGACTTACCGTTCAACAGCTCTTGATACAAGTGTGTCGTCTCTCTCGCTTGCAGGGATGGTGGCACCAAGTGATCTCTGAAGCCAACACGATAGCTGTGAACCTTTGGTACAAAGGTACCAGAGCGCACACTCTGGAGCCGCCTGCGGATGCAGCTGTCGCTGGCGATGCTCGCGTGTACTACCTGCGCTGCCTAGTACAGTCGCTATTAGCAGACAGCAAACAGCAACTTTTGCAAGCTGCGAGAGCCGAAACAACACAGGCCATGACCGTTACTGAATTCGCAGCCTTGTCAGAGCAGGAGCAACAGAAGTGGCTGCGCAGTGCGGACTATGCAGCCATGAGCAGCCTGTTGCCGAACGTGTGTGCAGCCCATCCGCAGATGTGGCGAGATGTGCTACTGCGCATTGACCCTCTGACAGCTCAATTGCTGACTGCTGAGTGGGAAGCCGCGGAGACTGCTGGTCAGGACCTGAGTGGCTTCTATACTGGCATCCGTCTTGGAGATGACGAACGGCAGGTGCGAGATCGCAAACGCTAGATCAGTGCGTTGCTGTCGTGCACCGATTGATTACACGTGGCTCAAAGACTACCTCGTTCAGTTGCATTCAATGAACGTATACATCTATATCCTCAACCTTGCGTGCATACATGTGTAACAGGTACTGCTGCGGCAGGTGCAAGACTTCTCAAGGGTGCAGTCCAGCGAATTGCTGCAGGGCGTGCTCGGACCATTCTGAGCACTGAGCATTAAGCTTTAGCAGGCTTTGCAAATTTGAGATCTCAGGACATGCATTCAGCAGTCAGGCTAGCAAGCAGCCGCACGAACGATCTTAGTGCTAAAGGCAATCATCACGTCAATGAAGCTACATGATGCTGAATAGGAAAGCTTTGGTATACATACCACTTGTTCATTTACGTACTAGCAGAACTCGGTCGCCATGGTCTCTTCACAGGCACACCATTTGGCCTCAACTTCCCAGGACTATGACCACCAGTTCTACTACCACTGATCTGTCCTTGGTATGAGCGCTGGTCCAGTTGCGAATGATGATTTTGGTAGTGATCACCGTTGCTGCTGCGACTGCTGCTGATGTATCTGCTCTTGGCTGCGTTCGCTGAGGCCAGAGCAGCTTCAGCTGCAGCACTCAGCTCTCGTGCAACCATTAGACCGTTGCGTCGTGCACCTGTGCCTAATGCTAGCTCACTGCGCCGCAACACAGGACCTCTCGTCACTGTGATTCTGCTGCTGCTGGTGGTGCTGCGACTGTCACTGTTGTTGTTGCGGTAGTCATAGCTTTGCTCACCCTGATCTGGAGCATCATGCTGCTCAGTACTGTCGCCTGTGTAGTGATTGTTGATGCTCATCTCTGAGGACTGCTTTTGGCCAGTGAACGTCGCACTGTCAACACCAGGATGTTGCTGTCGATGGTAACCATTCTGCGCTGACGCGTGTTGATAGTCGCGTGACTGCACATGTTGCTGCTGTTGAGGCTGCTGCTGCACGCCACTCCGATCCTGCAATCTCGAGCGATACGTATCGTGGTAAAGGTCAACATCTCAATCATGCTGTTCACGCGACGAAGTACACGGCAGCTTACCTGCATGCGCACTGCAAGCTCCAGCATCTGCTCCATTCTAGCAGCATGCGCCTGATGTACTGCCACCTCGTGAGACTTGACCTCGTCTCGCAGCTGCTGTAGTGCTGCTCGTTCAGCAGCCATACTGGCATCAAACTGTGCACGCTCAATGCGCAACGCCTCTTGCGCTTTACTTAACTGAGCAGCCTCCTGGTGCAATAATGCTCGATCAGCCTCGAGCTTCGCGGTCTGTTTGAAAGCACAGCCACGAATTGGCCAGCTCAGTGACACATCTCTATTGAGCATCGTGCATTCAGATTGCGCATGCTGGATTGTCCATGAGACGCACCTCGGTCGCCAGTTTCGCACGGTTCGCTGCCAGTAGCGCCATCTCAGCCTCGAAAGCCTTAGCTGCAGGCTCTGGCGGTGGCGCTGTATGAGGGGCAAACTGCACAGCTCGCTCACGCTGTGAATGCGATTTGCCATGCGTAGATCGGCTGTTTGATGATCTGTGTTGCTGTGGATGTTGACTCAGCTGCGGCGGCAGACCCGGCGGAGGAGGAGGAATGGCCTCGAAGTCGACATCCTCTATCTCCATCAGCGTGTGTCTGCGCCGTTGCAGAATTGTCGTTGGAGGATTATTGGCACGATCGAATAGAGGGAAGAAGCGCGTCGCTAAAGCTGCTGGAGTACTATCTGTGTATAAGACATACTAACTGCAAGTCAGCAGCTGTGGACGGCCTCTTCGACCATTACAACCGCTTGATATCTTGACTTCCATGCTGTAGCGATGAGGGCGGCACAGTTCTGCCGCAGGCAGGCGCATTAGAAGACAAGAGCATTCGCGGCACATGACTACGCACCTTGCGACCAGTTCGGTGCCCGTAGCGCCGTCTCTTTGGCTCGCTGTAACAAAATCTGGATCTTCGTCTCGTTAGAACACACCTATCAGCGGCATGGAGAGCACCAAGCCTCCAGCGTTGCCACCACGCATCATCACAAGGCCTGCATCGGCTGATGCTATAGCGATCGCCTCTGTTGCAACGCCTACAGCAGCAGCGACATCTGCGTCTCAGGTACACTTGTGCATGCGTGTTTAGCTTGCTTTGGTTTGGCAGCGCAAACTGATACGTTGGCAATGATGCTGTGTTGCAGGATGGAGAGGAGGCAACTATGCCGCTCTTGGAGATCTACGACCCTGGAGAGCTCTGGCAGCACGTCGAGAAGTTCTTCGAGGTAGGTTTGTGAGCCTGTAATGTGCTCCTGTATATACACACGAGCCTGCCACATCTGACTGTTCATGCCCGTTGTATGATTTCGATGCAGATGTACATGCCCTTGAAGCGCTTAGCACTCAAGCTGCCTGGCTCTGACAGCGCTGTTGCAGTAGAGGAGCTCCCCATCAAGATCGATGTAAGTGCACCTTGAATCATGCTTCAGCATACTGTATGAGTTTATCGGGCGGTGCACCCATGTCAACGCCCAGCATAATCTTTTCATGTACTTATGCGGCCAGCTGCTTTTTGACGTAGTTGCATCGCACCACACAAGCACCATCTTGTCCGCAGGTGTATCGTATGAATGGAGTCCTATCACACTGAATGTATGTTGCCCGTTCTGCAGGTGTATCGCATGAATGGAGCGATGGAGGAGGTTGCACAGAAGAGAGACAAAGCAGAGGACTGGTACCGCACTGCCTTTGCGTCTGTGTACATGGTCTCTGCAGAGAGTCAGGATCAGTATAAGAGCGTGGTGCGCCCTAAGCTCAGAGCCTGGGTGGATGCTTTGGAACCACAGACTAAGGTCAGCTGCACTCAGTCGTATTGACCATGTTTGGTGACAGGCATTAGCACCTTGTCGACTCGCCTCAGTGTGATTCTACAGCATGGGTCTTGGTCTCACGTGACTGGTGGACTGTCTTGCGTCTTTACAGATTCGAGGGAGCTGGTTCATCCTGTTCGTGAGCATCGCTCCACAGAACGGAAGCAGGTGCGCAATATTGAAACACTGAGACCGTTGCTACATCTTTATTGCTTGAAAACGCACACGTTGACATTTGACTTCGATATCGCTAAGCGCTAGGCATGACTAGTTCCCCTTTCTACTGCAGGGCAATGGACGAGATGAACAGCAAGGTCTACGGCTGGATCAGTGCTGACTTCTACGTGCGGGCACCTGGTGACAGATCAGCGCATGTCTCCCTGTACCTTGGCAAAGATGAGAGTGCTGCTATGACTCTGCTAGGTAAGCCATGCAACATCTCAAGCACATCATTACCTGTGCTGATGAGAAACGCTGTTTGCTGTACCAGCTGCATGCAATGTTTGGTAACAATCAGTTCGTGACTAAGCATGTTAGCACTCGACTCGCAAACAGTGTGCTCGTCAGTGAGCTGTAGACTTCTGTCTTGGCACATTGACGAGACGTGTGTTCTATAGCGCATGCGACATGGCAACCAAAATCACGCGCACAGTAATTCAAACTAGGTCGTGTCATCATGTGATCACGAAGACGGTGGTACCGCATCAGGCCTGTGCATGTGGTTGTTCATGCTGTGTCATTCTGTTATCTTGCGTGTGTGCAGCTGCTGCGTCCAAGGCTGCAGGGAACTATGGTGAAGGCACTGCGCTAGAGAGCAGCATGACAGCAAACACAGGCTCAGGGGTCGGAGGGACTGCTAGTGCTACATACACTACACAAGCTGCTGCTGAGGTGCGTAATCTAGCTCCAGGCTGCGTCAATTTTCATCGATTCTCGCTGGTGTTTGTGATGCAAATCCACAGCTATCGCTCGCGAGGCAAGACTGACGCAGCAGCGGACGGAGCATGCTAGTCGCATGAAATGATGTGATGTACGCGCTTTCATCTGCGACACCCCGAACGACATGTCACAGCAGCTGTTACTCCTTGCAATCACGATACTCGTGCTGCTGTGGATTATCGCGCCCATATGCCGTAAAGGTGAACGCAAATATGCAGCTGGCTTGGGAGCTCTTGTGTATGATCACCTTTGTTGAGCCAGTTTCTCGGCGTGCAATTGCACAGCAGCACTTCTACCTTTGCTTGACCTTCTTTCCGCTGTCGGAACAGCTATTAACTTAATGTCTGCCTGAGCAGCATTCAGGTTGGCCAGCGCCCTGCACCACTGTGTTTGAGCGTTACATGCATGGTCGTTTGATCGGACTCCTGTTTTGATGTGCTTTGCAGGCCGCTGCAGCTAGTCCGAAGCACTATCCTAAGGACTGGAATGAGCTCACTGCCAAGCTTGGCGCTGCTCTTGCAGACAACTTCGAGGTACCAACGCATGACACAAAGACTACAAGTGATCACACTGCGATGCAGTATGTGTGCTGAGTGCAGGTGATGGTCACCATGATCCCAGTTGCGTCTTGCAACTTCTGTTGTTCATCTTAAGACTCACTAGCTTGTACAGTCTCGCGGGTTGCTCGCAGCATGAGCTTTATGCGTAGCTTTATACCGTACTGGAATGACCTGCAGTCTGTCAGTATACTCACTGCGCTATAGCACACCGTCGCTGCGTCCTGAGTCCAAGATGCTTGTACCATGGGCACGGTTCAACTCATATCATGCATGCACTCACAGGAGAAGTCCCGAACCTATGAGATTGAGCTGAAGCGACTCGATGGCCGGCGTGGCTCAGCAACCTGGGACTTTGGCTCGTTCTTTGTCGCCAAGGAAGGACTAGCTCTGTTATACAGACAGGTGAAGTATCATTTCAAAGCAACATTACGTGTCACTCGTATCAGCTGATGTAATATGGACTACGAAGCAAACGCTGCGAGGATACACCCTCAGGTGAATGACAGCCGTTGCGTACACAGACAGAGTGAATGTTGCACGTGTATGTGCAGGGCTGACTTGTACACCGTGACCTTTGTCAGCGT